>PGFW01016726.1:28248-42088 GCA_003123925.1 Haematobia irritans | reverse complement strand
ATCCTTTAATGCTAAATTACATAAATGCCTTGAAGGAATATTGCCATGCCATTATCTTGTTAATTCGGAATTTGATCAACTGAGGAAAATCCAATAGCAATTTATAGTGATAGATATTATTTCACCATTTAAGTAAACTTCGCTCTTTGAAAGCCAAAATAGAACCAAATTGCGTTCTAATTGCTATCATAATTAAAGGACCACAACAATCAAGTCCGCTCACTTGACACAAATAAAAAAAATAAATCACTACACATCAGCAGCTATTACTATATAGTATGCTAATACACTGACACTATCTTACCACCCTCCTCTGATCATCCGGCGCTATCGTTTGACTATGTTTATATTCCTCGTAGAGCGACAAGGTTGATATTATCTCATATTATGATTAGTAATTAATTTTAATATAGTTATACAAATGGTTAGAAATCAAATGAGAACAACATAATAACAAATATTAACCTGTTAAAAACACTAAATAGAAATTAGATGAATATAACCGCATAGCACACATTAGAAATCTAAGAAAGTAGCAGGCTGTTTGATAGGCTTTTATTGAGTGACATGTCCCAATAGATACAGAAGTTCTTATCAATGCAGCTAACAAATTTATTATAGTTACTCTATATGTATTATATTTTAATCATTGGTTCTCATGTTGGACCTATACTTTACATTCGCTCGTATGTGAGTGCAATAGAGCTTGGTTACTTATAAAGAACTAATAATAATGATTCTTCCAAATTACAAGAATATCTGAGACTAGCGTTTTGTTTGGACATGATTAGAAAAACAGAGGATTGTAAAGTTATATGCATGTAAAAGCAATACAATAAGGGTCGATTGCCTGTTCAGGATACCTACTATCGGGACACAAATCTCCATGACCGAATAGAAAGTTTATAGGTTATGTATGGCAGCCCGATGTATCAGGGCGACTCGTCTAAATATCCGAAGAATCAAACGCCATATTCATACTAATACATTTAAATCAACATGAGTGACTACTCCTCTTACTCACAAAAGAGACAAAGACGCACACATCGCAATGTGAGGAGCATAAATTAGAACAAATTGACCTATCGCTTATTCTATCAAGAGAGCGCGGAGTTCCAAGAGCGTACCAGAGCAAAATTGCCAATAGTGATAACAGGAATTATATTATGATAATATTGAAGAGGTGTATGATTCAAGGGGCTCTATTTTGCAATTGTAAAGTTGCTATAGATTCGTAAACTATTAAAATAAAGAAAGAAGTGAGTTATAATTTCGAAAAATATCTTTATTGTAATAAAATCTCTCGATCTGATTCATTCATACAAAAATAAGGCACCAAATGAAAGGGTATTTTACATTGAGAGATACCTTATGTCATTCCCCGAATTGTAGACAGCATTAGATAGGAGAAACATATTGCTACTATATTTGACCAATCCAGCACTAAAAAAAGTATTCGATGATACATTACTGAAATGTGTACATATTAAAGAGATAACTTACTAGGGAGTCAGTTGAGGTGATAACGTTCGCAAAGAGTTCATAGTCTATTATGCGTATTTACATCCATCAGGAGTCCTGGGTCGTGTCACGTGCCATTTATGATAATCAACGGAAAACACCGATTCATTGCGACCGACATGAAACAAGCATCGACTTGAAACTTGGCAACAGTAGTTGTATCGATTAGGGTGGAGTATGTGATTGGGCCATCATCGTTCCACTTTTACGTATACCCCATCATAAAAAGGATCTCAATGCTAAGATTTGCTTGAGCTGAAGCTCTAACAGGAATCAAGAATGTTCTATTACCGAAAGTGTCCGAGCTTACCACACTTTAGTTTAGCACACTCACCATGACTATTTCAGTGTCTTTTGTATGTGACCATCAATTATTAAAAGTACCTATTATCAGGTCACTCTGCTGAATCAAACCATCTATCTTATAGTTCGCACCACATCGTACATCGGTAATTAAATATTCCATAGAGTAACCCTTAAAAGCTCCCTCTCTACGATAAAACTTATCTCCACACTCTCACTATTCTAGTCGTCGAGCTCCGCATAAGAGGAGATCATACACCCAGTTCATGCCATCCGCCTGATTAGTTGTTAGAACTATAATACCAGACCCTACCGTAAATAATAAAGATAATGCCTATGATGGCATTACAACATCACTCCAAGCGTTGAGCAAGTATACACACATAACACTTGACCAGGCACTATAACTTAATAATCTTTAAAAGCCATGTTTGGAATCCTGACTACGTATTGAACATCGTTCTTGCCCTATAAAAGCAATTACCAATGATCGCGCCAAGTTACTAGAGGCTTGTTGAGAGACGCTGACACAAAGAGAGCAAATTTATCAAATCGAACGGATGAAATTTGATATTTACCCTGACCGAGTTAGTTGTAATCTATTCTGGCAGTTTTACCAGGACAAGCCATACTGATTTATAAAAAACAAAAAATAAATTGGAACCTATATACGTCCCTTATATTCATCAATTTATATACAACACGCTTGGCCTGATATAGCCCCATACTGAATCTAAAACACTGAGATCCCCAATTTCGCATCTGAGATGACCCACTAAAACAAATAGCATATTATTCACCTATTCAAGATCCGGCTAAAATTTGTATATGGAATGATATATGATATATATAGCCAATGAACTTCTATACATCGTACCACACGCAATATTTGGCCCACCGCAAAAAAGATAGGATTCCACATTACCGAACTGAAAATCAAAATTCAAGAAATCACAGGCCATAATCACACGACCACATTTGAGGATATTGAGAACCGAATCTCCATAGATAACTTGAATAGCGGAACCCGTATTCAAAAAACGAGAGTGACAAGTAGTATACACCGAACCATCAGCAGGAATTTGTACATATGATCTAACTAACTACTAGTAGTAGACCCTACAAACCAGCAAAAATCTACATCGTCTCCTATATATAGTAATTTACCGGTGCAACACAATATCCTCAAGACGCTGAGATAACCTTCGTACACTTCCGCATGCACTTCACATAAACCGATCCCGTGTTCTTGATTTTTCTGCTCTGTACTAATCCCAGGAAATGCTATTGCGGTTGCGAAGTCTCCAAGAGAAGCAAATTTCATCCAAGCCTGCCTAATACTTGGAAAGATGTAATAGTATGAATTAAGAGAGGATTCGGCTTTAACCCAAAAGTTCGACAAAATTGTGGTCACATATCGATTCACTAATATGGTTATAAGATGGACGGTCGAGTCTATCCAACTCCGAGTATAAAGAGTACTATGCCAAAGTAAGTCCTTATTTCTACAGCCCTAAAGCCACGTTTAAGCCTATTCGAACCAGATGCTGCCATTACAGAGTCACAGATACAGATTTCATCATCCGTGTTCAGCAATTATCGTAATCGACGTTTTAGGAGCATTATTCGCCAGGTATGCTATCAACTAGACATACCAATTGATTTACCGTCGAAAGAACATAGTAACGGACCAAAACTAAAGAAAAATACTGAGCATGATAACACACACACATAGATCTCATGAGCCAGAGTCGAACGACCTGTAAACTAGCAATGACGAGTAGTCTAAAAGTTAACGTTAGCCTAATACAAACGTGGATGATCATCTAAGAGGTTAAGAAAGAACCAATTGTCAAAATGAATTATGTGTTTTTCCCGTCAGTAAAGAAGCTATTTTTCTCAACAATTGTATTTCTCTTAGAAGAAAGTTTGTCCGAGCATGTAGATTCTCACTAGTCCGTCATGACACTATACCATATATAGTGCTTCTAATGTGTATACTCTGTGTCATTGCATAGATTCGCCGTCGAACACTGATCTGAAATTTCAGATTGACTTGTTGGTCGAGGATAGTAGCCGCGCCGGCAACATTGTCACGTCCAAAAATCAGAGCAGGACAAAAACTCTGCGGGAACTCTATTAATCTCTATATTCTCAGCTTCCGCGGACGTTCGCAAATCGAGATCGATAATTTGTCATTTTATCCTCAAGATTCACTGACGTGCGGCTGAGGACTCCCACACGTCGCTCACTTTTTTGTACAATAAAACGCCTCGCTGTACTCCAACTCAAGTGAGTTAGCAAAATGCCAATGACAATAGACCCCCCAAAAAGTTCAGAAGCAAACTGACATCTAGTAATCCAACAAGGTTCAGAAAATCGCAGTCGGTTTAGCATCTGACACAGGTCAGTAAATGGTTTAGTCATCTGACCTCCAAAAGAATGTGTCTCCCGTTGAATTTGATCCATTTTCGTTCTCTGAATTTTCATACTCTGTAGGAAAAGGTAGATAGGATCTTAGTACCGTCCTTCACTTGAATTATATACTGTTAAAAACATGTGTATAAGCGCTTCAAACTGATTTTGTATCCGTCTTCTAAATTTAATGGAAAGTTCGCCCTGATTTGTTAGAGATGCCCCTTAAATTTGTTCGATGATTGATGATGTCGTGGCTATAGTGACTTCGAATCATGGATTTAGATGATATGCACCGAAAACTCCAATAGAAATATCTGAAAGTCAGTACTGAAGAATCTTTTAGGTTTAGGTGAGACCAAGTATGAAGCATTGCATACACAAGTCTGATTCGATTCTGCTTCGACCGAACACCAAAAAACTTTAAAGCGGTGGATTATCCCACCCAGTAAAGCTGGTGACATTACTGAATTTTCAAAGCTTCTCTAAGTGTTTTTCACGCAATGTGGAAAGCCGTTCGACTCGATATAAAAAGGAGGTCCCTTGCAGCATCAGTGATAAGATACGAAGTTCACCACTGTGTACACAATGGACTGAATAGTCTAAGAGTCGATACAGGATGCACCGTAACCTAAAGGATCGATGAGTAAGATCGAGGATAAGGATAAGTAAGATTTAATCGAATTTTGCCATTGTCAATAGAGTCGACCAACATGGCTGCAGAATCAATCGCTGCATTGAGTTTACCTGCCTAGCCAGAATAAATTCAAAAATCTGTGCAGCACATAGAACGCCACGAATCGGTGGATTTTCTGGTAGACGAAGATGAAGACGAAGCTAAAATAATAAAAGGGCGTATACATCAGCAGTCTGGGAGAAGGATTTGAACCTATTGCATTGGACACACAAAATGCTATACATCCTTCATCTCAAATCGCCCCTTTCATTTATGATGCCTACTACCGGAACTCTTTCCATATGTATTAAAATTTTCCGGATCTTCAAACTTTATGTAATCCAGTAGCGAATTCTATATAGTAACTTCCTACCGATACTATATCGCTCTATATTTCATTCTGAAAAAAAAACCAACTATAAAAACAACCAACAAAAGAGGCATTTATATGACTAACCACGTAATTTATTTTTTTGCTCTAAAAAAGACTTTTTGATTTGTCATTCGCAATAACAAAGAGAGCTGATAAGATTTACGGGGTTGACACCTTTCTAAGAAAAAAAGTTATTGCGATATAAACCGGATGATGGACTAAATAGTTGGCTCGCTGACTTTACCTCAAGCGTCGTAAACGAAATAAACTCAAACATATCGACATATATATGTACATATATACAAACATTCACGCACACACACTAGCTAGTCGTGTGTTTCCAATACCCAGCCGTTTATAAAGTGTGGTACTACATGTCATCTAAAGCCTGATATGTGTGCCGTGTATCGTCTTTATGTAGTCTTCTTATTCATAAGCTCATCTCTCTCTCCCTCTCGGTGAGACTTAATGCAAAACCGTTACTTTTTTTGGTTGGCCCAAATGTAGCAGCCAAGACAAAATAACAACAACAAAAAAAAAAAAACAAACACACATACTTCGGATGAAGAGCAAGTTTGGTGTTTACTTTATCTTAAATAAAGTAAAAGATCGTTATTTTGCATGAAGTTTTGCGATGATCAACATTTGCAACAGACGATCAACAGGTAGGTAAGTTTTTGTAAAACAACAACAGCAATAACAACACGAAACGTGCTTAATGCTGCAATTTACACCGTATCACCGAGAGTGCGTGCGTGACAATCATGAATTTTGAAGTTTCTTTACAACGGCGTCATTTTGAACGTTGGCGTTGCGGTGACGACGGCGTTATGAAAACTATTTGTTGCAAATAAAACTAAAACTCTGTTTACTTACAACTCCTCACAGATATTTTAAGAATTATCAGAGAGAAAAAAATATGATGATGATAAATTTAAGGGGTCACAGATAATGGCAGAGCATATAGTTCAGATGAATACGAAACTGATAATAAGTATGGCCAACGAAAGATACATACATAGATAGACACACATATATAGAATATGATGAAGTTCACCCAGAAATTGAAAGAATGAGGAAAGAACTATGACATGAAGTTACTAAAGCAAATGAAACCTCGAAACAAGAATTTCTTGGCAATGGCAACATCAGACCGGGCAATATGAAACCCAACTTAAAAGAGTATCGAAAAAAGGCACACACACAATACTCAAATAAACACACAATTCCAAAGATAGATAGGTTTAGTGCAGCTATGAAACGTGCCCCAAGAAAAGACCTCAGAAAAGAAGATACCAGCAAAAAAAGGAGAGATGTAGTCGGACAATTTCGGCTGGATCGTATACGTTTTTGTTTTGCGATATCTGTATACTTGGAACACTAATTTGAGGTTACTTCTGACTATGAAGGAGTACCGTGTGGGAATATATTCGCGAATTCCCGAATGACTTTGAGAACAAAGAGGTATTGGCTCAAACGGAAGAGGGATCCATAAAGATATTGTTTTGGAATCGCGAATGGAATGTCAAAGGCAACCATCTTTATATGGGAAATGATTATTAATCAATTCTAAACAGGGATGCTACCGACTTACTCGCATGTGTCAGTTATCTTTGGACGTTACCAAAGATATTAACTACAAAAGAACAGATTACCATTTTCATGAACGCTCTTAACGCTTGTAATCGATCCATCGCTTTCTTCAAATAGAAAGAGGGATGCGAAATACGCATTCATCGAATTTGCGATCGTTCTCATGACGTTGTTGGCACGGTGCGTTGTCTTGGTGGAACAAGCACTTTTTTCTTCTTCATATGGGGGGCCGGTTTGTTGACTCGCGATTTCGACGCTTCAAACGCTCAATAAACTGCCATAGATAATAGTCACTGTTGATGTTTTTTCCTTCTCAGATAATCGATAAAATTATTTCCATGCGCATCAAAACAGGAGTCCATTACTTTGCAGCGGACTTTTGGATTCTTCCACGTCTTCGGAGACGTATGTGTAAGCGGTGAGCATGTTTTTTTATCCATTGTCACATTATAGATCGGAATACTCGGGTGTATTGAACGAGTTAACAGCTGCAACACGGTCAGAGACATCACAATACGTTGGTGTTTCTTGGTCAAATGTGAGCTGCGGGCACCTATTTGCACAGAGCTTCCGCATAAATCTCCAAAAAAAATTTATTGATGAATGATATAACCAACACAATTCCTTTGATATTTAGGCCTCTGCTACTCTCGATCTAACTTCATTTTACAGTCATATCAATCATTTTGTGGATTTTTTTTTTGAGTTTTCGTGTTAACCACCTCTTTCGGGCGTCGACTGCGTTTCACCGGTAAACTCCGTGCTCATTTCACCACCTTGAATTTGTATACCAATCAATTATTGTTGATTCCTGGGCAGAGTCCCGGAAAACATCATTATCAGCAAGTTGTTGCTTCACCGTATTTTTTCCCCTTCAGAAAACAGTCTTGATTTAAATCAAAACAGCCGAATTCTTTTTTTCCATTTTTTTTTCCACATAACAAAAGTTGCTTGCACAAAAGACGCTCTTCTCCGCAACAACTAATTGATTACAGACGTCAAAATTTTGACACGAATCATTTGAAGGCTTGGATACTATATAAAAATACTAATAAGCATTTTAATATAGCGCCGCCATCTATGTGTTCAGACCGGGGACTCTATCAGCCGAAGCCTGTTAAGTGAGAAAAATTTTAGATACATTAGAGCTATCTATTCTGAGGGAGAACTCCGGAAGAAATAATGTAAAATAATTTAGGATAATATCCTGAAAGGGTGCCCTATGGTTTAGAAGTGTGATGACTTCCCCATTTTTTTAATGGGCAATCACTTCCATTTGAGTGATAAACTTTGAAGTCTATATTGGACAGGGAAGCTGGATTTTAAGCTCAATATTGAATGAAATTTGTTCTGAAAGTGGTGGTAATGTGATGGTCACATTAGGAATGAGATTGCGGAAAAAGTTGGCATAAGTCTGGCTGAATCTGTCTTTGAATATTGTCATGTACATTTAGTAAAACAGATACATGAGTTGCTTATGCCAAATTTGCATCTAGTGCTAAGGAGAGCATATGACTGGTTTATTAGCAAACATCAGCATGTTGAACACTCCATGTGACCCCAAAACCAAAAATGTGTTTGCGAATTGGAATTAGAAGCTGTGATCTTGAGATAAACCTCTTGCAGGCTACTACAGTAAGCATACACACCCTCTTCGCTCTTGTCTCCGCGATTATTTGATAGTAATGAGCAGTTTGGTTTTTTTTTAATATTTGAAGTGACATAAAGTACATAGTGGTTGAAAAAAAATCACCAAAAACTACAAATTTTTAATTTAAAACAGAAACAGAAGTTGATTGGCTTGGTTAGCCGGCAAGCTAGATTGACAGAAAGGCAGGCTGTTGATTGTTTTGATGCCCAATGGTTGTGTTTTTAATGGGAAATGTTGAATTTATTACATTTCTCTTTTCATTGCTGCGTGGCATAGCTGGTTTTTCTAGTAAATGAAATGAATTGTAGAACGAATACATTTGTGGATGATTTAGAAAAACAGAGTAGGAGTAAGGAGTTGAATACATATATTGCAAACTTTACTGACCACCCATGAGTAATTAGGCGCAATTCGCAGTGGATAACGCATATCACCAATTCATTTAATTAAATCTACTCGCGTAAAATACCAAACTAACAACACATGGGGAAAGTAGAAAGTAGTTTGTATGGTCAACAGGGATTAAAACAATTACTTGGCATTGATAGAATAAATGAATGAGAGGGTGAGGGTCCATGATGTAATCGTATGATATACATTTAATAAAATTAGGTTTTAAGTTGATAAAGATCTTCTTTTATTTGAAAAACTTCGATCTGATTTTCATTTAGAATGAGCCAAATGAAAAGTTTTATGAGGGTCATCCCAATTAGAGATGTGAATAGTGATAACAAAATTTTTGTAATGCATCAGTAAAAATCGTGCGTCATACTGAAGATGGTGTCATGTAAAGAGGCTTGTAAAAGATTGATTGGGGTAGGAATAGTTAGGTTGGGTTTTACATGGTAAGTCTGGTGGCGTACGGGAATAATTTTGGGAGAATCCGTTCATTGCGATAGCATATATTCTAAAAATTGCTTTTAGTGATGGAGTACTAGCAGGATTAGGTTAAAGTGGCAGTCCTCTTATTTTTCAGGCTCACATTGACTATTCAGTTCCTTTGTAGGCCCATATTATCTAAAAGTAGCTATTACATATGCGTACTTTCTTGTTTTACTAGTCAGTACATCGGTTTCAATTAAAGTTTCTGCCGATTAACCCTTAAAATCTGGCTTTTGGTACGTGTTCCAATTCTTGATATTCTCGGTGCTATGTCTCCAGGTGGACCTAACGTTTGGACATTAAATCCAAGGCCACTTAAATAAGAGATGCCTAATGGATTACTTCTCCTAAGTCGTTGAGGTATCACAATACGGCGTCAGTGATAACTTTTCTTGAAATCTTAAAAGCCATGTTGGATTCCTGATCTATCGTAGTGACTCGTTCTTTCTGATAGCCTTCGCCGCATGCAAACAAGATTTGTGAGACTGCTAAAGGCAATAGCAAAGGACTTTTATTCGCTCGAGTTATCTGTTGTGGCAGTTTAGCTGGTGAATGTACTTGAATTTAATACAAACAAAAATATAAATATTCTCATTTTACTCAGCACGCTTGGCTCTGGATACTGCATTTTATATGGAAAATTACGTTTCTCTGAGATGTACAACATAGTAAAGCCTATAATTGAAATATAGTTTTAGCAATGACTTCTAATTCGACTGATATTTGTGCTCACCTGAGAGATATTTTTAAGCGGGACTGAAACAAAATAGAGTCACATGGGTCAAATCGAAGAAAATTTGATGATGAGGCAGAAGTTCATTAACAATAATAACGTTATCCTGGTGAAGAGTACAAAACCAATGAGCCCTTATTTCGCACTACGCCTCTAGGTAGTAAATGTACCGTGCATGCAACAATATCCCAAGAAACAGCTGGATACTCTTCGGTCCACTTTTGGAGGGCACGTTCTACGAACGGGTTGGTTTCCTTGAATTTCTGGCTTGTACTAAATTGTCGAATTGGCATGGGGCAAAGCAAAATAAGAAAGAGATTAGAGGATGAGCTGCCAATTCGAAGACAATCGTGGATAATGCAAAGATGGTAGATGTGAGCGGGCGTTATCATGGTGAAAGAGTAGGCATTGCGGCAAAAGGTAAGTCGCTTATTTGCTACTCGCCCTCTTAAGGTAGTAAGATGGCTGGCATCAGATTTCCGATTACAGAGATAGCATTGCGTCTACTTTGGAGCCCTTTGCGGCCCGGGTCCACTGCAGTCCACTGTTCCTTGATTTGCTGTTCGAGTCAACATGGAACGTAATCAAGAAAATTCGGAGGATGGCCAGCAGTTCATAGCTCAATTCGAAGCAATGTAACAATGGACGAGGTAGTTAGTGTGTTTGGGCGACGGGGGCGTTGTCATGGTGAAAAGACCACAAAGGAATGTGTTTTTCTCTGTACGAAAGAGCCTTGCTACTTCTTTGGAGCAACTGTTTGGGCCGCATGTAGTCTCACTGTTTCAGACTTTTACCATTGGCTTCTTGTGTCTAACTCTGTGGTATTGCTCATAGATACGCCTCGAACACTGGTCTGAAATAGATTGGACTTGTTGGTCGGAGTGATATAGCCCAGGCGCCGGCAACATTGTCACGCCAAAATCAGAGCAGGACAAAAAACTCTGCGGAATACTTATTAATACGTCTCTTGTCTCAGCTTCCGGCGGTCCGCAAATTACGAGATCGATAATTTTTGTCATTTTATCGCTCAGATTCACTGACGTGCGGCTGAGGACTCCACACGTCGCTACTTTTGTTGTAGCAATAAAACGCCTCGCTGTACTCCAACTCAAGTGATGTTAGGCAAAATGTCCAATGAGCAACGAACCCGTCCCAAAGATGTCAGAAGCAAATACGTGACATCTGAGTAATTCAACAGGTTCAGAAAATCGCAGTCGGTTTAGCATCTGACACGGGTCAGTAAATGGTTTAGTCATCTGACCTCCAAAAGAATGTGTCTCCCGTTGAATTTTGTCCATTTCGTCTCTGAAGTTTTCATACTCCTGTAGGAAAAGGTAGATAGGATCTTAGTACCGTCCTTCACTTGAAGTTATATACTGTTACAAAGCAGTGGTGTTAAGCGCTTCAAACTGATTTTGTATCCGGTCTTCTGAAATTTTAATGGAAGTTGCGCCCTGATTTGTTAGAGATGCCCCTTAATTTGTTCGATGATGATGATGTCGTGGCTATATGACGGTTCGAGTCATGGATTTAGTGATAATGCACGCGGAAACTCCCCATAGAAATATCTTGAAAGTCAGTACTGAAGAATCTTTTAGGTTTAGGTGAGACCAAGTAGCATAGTTGCCTACACAGAGGTCGTTGGATTCGATTCCTGCTTCGACCGACACGCCAAAAAACTTTTAAAGCGGTTGGATTATCCCACCCAGTATAAGCTGGTGACATTACTGAATGTTTCAAAGCTTCTCTAAGTGGTTTCACTGCAATGTGGAAAGCCGTTCGACTCGACTATAAAAAGGAGGTTCCTTGCAGCACTCAGTGATAAGATACGAAGTTCACACACTGTGGTAATCACAATGACTGAATAGTCCTAAGTGAGTCGCTGAATACATCGGGATGCTACCTAACCTAAGTAGATCGCGAGTGAAGAGTCGAGGATAAGGAAAGTAAATTTAATGCGAAATTTTGCGTATTTGCACGTAAGATCGACCAACATGCTGCAGAATTCAATCGCTGGCATTGAGTTTAATCTGCCTAGCCAGAATAAAGTTCAAAAATCTGTTTGCAGCACATAAGACGCCACGAATCGGTGATTTTCGTAGAGGAAGATGAAGAGCCGAAGCTAATATAATAAAAGGGCGTATACATCAGCAGTCTGGGAGAAGGGATTTGAACGCTATTGCATTGGACACACAAAATGCTATCATCCTTACATCTCAAATCGCCCCTTTCATTTATGATGCCTACTACCGGAACTCTTTCCATATGTATTAAAATTTTCCGGATCTTCAAACTTTATGTAATCCAGTAGCGATTCTATATAGTTAACTTCCTACCGATACTATATCGCTCTTATATTTCATTCTTGAAAAAAAACCAACCACTATAAAATACAAAAGCAAAAGAGGCATTTATATGACTAACCACGTAATTATTTTTTTGCTCTAAAAAAGACTTTTTGATTTGTCATTCGCAATAACAAAGAGAGCTGATAAGATTTACGGGGTTGACACTTTTAAGAAAAAAGTTTTGGGCGATAATAAAACCGGGATGATGGACTAAATAGTTGGCATCGTTGACTTTACCTCAAGCGTCGTAAACGAAAATAAACTCAACATATCGACATATATATGTACATATATACAAACTTTCACGCACACACACTAGCTAGTCGTGTGTTTCCAATACCCAGCCGTTTAAAGTGTGGTACTACATGTATCTAAAGCCTGATATGTGTGCCGTGTATCGTCTTTATGTAGTCTTCTTATTCATTAAGGCTCATCTCTCTCTCCTCTCGGTGAGACTTAATGCAAAACCGTTACTTTTTTTGGTTGGCCCAAAATGTAGCAGCCAAGACAAATAAACAACAACAAAAAAAAAAAACAAACACACATACTTGGATGAAGAGCAAGTTTGGTGTTTACTTTATCTTAAATAAAGTAAAAGATCGTTATTTGCATGAAGTTTTGCGATGATCACATTTGCAACAGACGATAACAGGTAGGTAAGTTTTTGTAAAACAACAACAGCAATAACAACACGAAACGTGCTTAATGCTGCAATTTACACCGTATCACCGAGGAGTGCGTGCGTGACAATCATGAATTTGAAGTTTTTTTTACAACGGGCGTCATTTGAACGTTGGCGTTGCGGTGACGACGGCGTTATGAAAACTATTTTGTTGCAAATAAAACTAAAACTCTGTTTACTTACAACTCCTCACAGATATTTTAAGAATTATCAGAGAGAAAAAAATATGATGATGATAAATTTAAGGGGTCACAGATAATGGCAGAGCATATATTCAGAATGAAATACGAAACTCATAATAAAGTATGGCCAACGAAAGATACATACATAGATAGACACACATATATAGATATGATGAAGTTCACCAGAAATTGGAGAAAGAATGAGGAAAGAACTATGACATGAAGTTACTAAAGCAAATGAAACCTCGAAACAAGAATTTCTTGGCAATGGCAACATCAGACCGGGCAATATGAAACCCAACTTAAAAGAGTATCGAAAAAAGGCACACACACAATACTCAAATAAACACACAATTCCAAAGATAGATAGGTTTAGTGCAGCTATGAAACGTGCCCCAAGAAAAGACCTCAGAAAAGAAGATACCAGCAAAAAAAAACAAAATGAAAGAAAAAACTACAAACGAACAAAGAAAAATTCAAC
>PGFW01016726.1:0-13173 GCA_003123925.1 Haematobia irritans | reverse complement strand
AAATCCTCGACATAAGTCCGTCCGCTTGTCTTTGTGTGTGTCCGTCTATCAGACTTTCAGTTGAGCCCATAACTCACTAAGATTTTTTTATCTTCAAAGACTCACCATCTTCTTAGTTTATTGGTACGGACATTCTACACCTGAGTTTTTAAGCAGCTGCATTTATTTATGCGCAGGTATAAACTTCTCCTAAGCCGCCCCTCCATTTAACTATACCTCTCGATCAGTAGAACAACAATAACATCCGATACAACAATAGCTATGGCAACAACAACAACATGAAGGCATCTTCTATAGAAGATCCCTTACAAATACAAAAGACATGGAAAATTTCTTCATCTCTCATCTCAAATCATTGTCAAGTCTGATGTCCGTTTCTTTCTTATGTACTGGCTGGTTTAGGACTTTTTGGTTGGTTTCTTGGTTGCTGGGGTTCTTTTGTTTGTTTGGAAATTCTGTTTGTTTCGAAAAGTGGTAAATCTTGAGACCGAAAGAGTAGCATCATAAAAAACAAACCAGCCACACTTTTGCTGTCTTCCGCTGAGAATAAAATGATGCCTGACTATGCTTAATGTATAGTAACTGGTAGAAGTGTTCGTCACGCACGTTCCCAAAATTCAATGACAAAAAAAAAAAAAAAACAACAACGAATGAAGGTTAGATTAGATTTCTATAGACTGTTACTTAGAATGATATCAGAGAGCAGTACATACGAGAGTAAATTAAAAGAAACTGTTCATATGTTAAGCGAGGAGCTATGAATATGGCCCCCTTGAAAATGAGCCTCAAAATCTAGAATCAATCCCAAACAATTATATGAAAAACAACAACACCAAATTGGCGCTATTAATATCGGCCCCATGCAAATTAGTCTTAAAATCGAATGAAGAAAGACCCCAAATTATTATATTGAAAACAACCAAACAAAATGTTTATGTTGGGGCCCGTTTGTATTAGAAAATAAACACGAAAATTTCAAATGAAAATGGACCCCAATTCCCTTTTCGGATTTGTCCTCTACTTGTAAATGGGGCCTTGGTCTGTTTTCTGATTTGGCAATGGGGGCAACTGCACACTCTATTCTTGTTCCGAAAAGCAACGATTTGTAGGGTTAGGTTAGGTTATGGAGGCTGACACGAATCCGAAATTGCGGTTTGTGTCCACTTAGACCATAGTTGGTCCATTGCGATGCCTCGAACTTCTTTCCATCTTCCTCCTCGTGTCCGTCTACTTCGGCCGGAAAAATGACTCTATCGTATGATAATGTATCCTTTGACGCGCCTAGTTCCCCACCCCGAAGACTTGATGAAGACGAGGATATTCCTCATACTGCATACTCGCAAGTCGGTCATAGTCTGAAAGAAATAAGAGCCCAGTATCTTGTTTCTTCTGAAAGATAGTGCTGGACACTGGCACAGGAAGTGAAAAGAATCTTCCGTAGCATCGGGGTCCAGACACCACCTACAAATGTCATCATTCGCTAGACCTATCCTTACCATGTGTTTTCCCAAGGTGTTGTGTCCCGTTATGATGCCTATCATAGACCTTACATCCTCTCTCTGCAATGACATCAAGACTTCAGAGTTCCTAATATTATTGTCGTCCCATATCAGTTTAGTTTGTTTCACAGCCAATAGAAGAAGCCGCATGCGTCTCTTCCATAAATCTTCATATTTGCTGTTGATCCTGTAAATAAACAAAGAGAGCGGAGGAAAAACGTCCGAAATGACGTTTTCCGTACCACCTGCGCCTTTCTTAGCCAGTATATCTGCCTCTTCATTCCCAGCTATACCATAATGTCCAGGTACCCAGCACAGAGTTACATTATGCTGTTCAGTGAGAACCCTAAGCTCTCTACGACAGCGGCTGACCACCTTCGACCTTATGTTCGTACTGCTCAGGGCCTTTATAGCTGCCTGACTATCGATGAAAATGCTGATATCGCATCTAAATAACGGCCTCATCGATATAAGTTCAGCAGCTTTTGCAATAGCAAATATCTCGGCCTGGAAAATGCTGCATTGTTCGTCCAACTTAAAGGACTCCTTAAGTTCTAACTCCTTGCAGTATATTCCGCTGCCTACACCCTCGGTCAAAAAAAAAAACTGATTTGTAACTTCGGCCTAAGGCTAGCCGAGCAATAACCGTAGGACGAAATTTCAGATTTTCTTTTTAATGGACGAAGTCCAAAGTGGACTATCGCGAACGCCAAAGCGATGGCGAGTTTAAGATTTTCTCTTATATAGAGATCCAAAGTGGGATAACGCGAACTTAAAATGATAAGTGGCGATGACCCTTCGTCGGGGTCAAGGTTTTCCTACAGACAGAATCCAAAGTGAACTAACGCGACTGCAAAGTGATATACGAGTCCAAAGTGGGCTAACGCGACTGCAAAGTGATATAGAGTCCAAAGTGGGATAAACGCCATTCCAAATGGGGGTGATTGTACACCCTATTGTTCTTCCGAAAATCTACTTATTTTGACTGGCCTTCGGTCGGGATTTCAGATGTTTTTACAATGGACGGAGTCTAAAGTTGGCTATCGGCATCGCGAAGGGATGGCGAGGTTTAAAACTTTCTCTGATAAAGAGATCCAATGTTGGCTAATGCGAACCTAAGATGATAAAAGTGAATGGCCCTTCGTCGGGGTTCAAGGTTTCCACACATACAGAATCCAAAGTGAGGTAATACGATTACATAGTGATATAAGAGTCAAAGTGGATAACGCCATTCCAAAATGGCGGCAATTGTATCCCCTATTGTTGTTCCAAAAAATGATTTGTTTTATTACTTGGATGGCTCCGACAGGAATTTTAGATATTCTCCAATGGACGGAGTTCAAAGTGGGCTATCGTGAACGCAAAGGGATGGCGAGGTTTAAGACTTTCTCTTATAGAGAGATGCAAAGTGGGCTAATGCGCTTTACAGACTATCAGTTATTCCGGTAAAGAATCTTACAATGTGTCGGATTGATACGACTTGTCGGCGATGACTAAATAATTGGTAAATGTGTTATCGATCCCATAATCATGCAGCAGTATCGATTGTGCCTTCGGACTTAACTTATAATGTCACAATATATGGGATATTATAAAGGTGGATGGCCCTTCGTCGGGGTTCAAGGTTTTCCTATAGGCAGAGTCTAACACGAATGCAAATTGATATACGAGTCCAAAGTGGGTTAACGCTATTCCAAAGGGAAATAGTCTGTAAAGCGCATAACGCGAACCTAAAATTATAAAGGTGGATGGTCCTTCGTCGGGGTTCAAGGTTTTCCTATAGACAGAGTCTAACACGAATGCAAATTGATATACGAGTCCAAAGTGGGATAACGCTATTCCAAAGGAAATAAGTGGTAGCCCTTCAGCTGGGGCTGAAGACTTTTTCGAAAATGAGCTACCTAAATTCAAGGATACAAAGCTGCTCGGACATCGGCCGGGATTTATGACTCTCTTCTACGGAGAGATTCCAAATTGGACTAACGCCGAAGATTAAAGTTATATAAGTGAAAGACCTTCAGCGGGGGTTTAAAACTTTTTCCTATGGACAGAGTCCAAGGTGAGCTAACGCGCACCAACAGTTCGGGCTCGTTTTCATATAATCGTTTAAATCAAAGGTTAAAATTTTGTTTGGGGGCCGATTTTTATGCTTCAGTTACATTTCTTAGGGCTCATATTTACTATGGAGCGTAGTTCCACAATTGTGGCCCAGGAAAACGATCCCCCAATCCCATATGAAAATATTTATACTGCCTTGTGATTTATTTCGTGCGTGGTTGGCCTTCGGGCGATGTTTAAGATTTTCTCCAAAAACGAATTCAAAGTAGGACACGGCGACCAAAGTATATGGATGACGAGATTTGAGACTGTGATTATTTTGCCCTTTCCCAGATAGTCAATATGGATCAATTCTTTTGAAAACCTGACGATCACCATTCCAGCCGACAGGACTGTCTTCACCTTCTTCAGAACATATTCAACGGGTTAAATTCAGTTTTTAGAATTCTGTTCTGCACCGCGTGATCAGCATTAGGTTAGGTTAGGTTAGGTTATGTGGCAGCACGATGTATCAGGCTCACTTAGACTATTCAGTCCATTGTGATACCACAGTGGTGAACTTCTCTCTTATCACTGAGTGCTGCCCGATTCCATGTTAAGCTCAATGACAAGGGACCTCCTTTTTATAGCCGAGTCCGAAAGGCGTTCCACATTCCAGTGAAACCACTTAGAGAAGCTTTGAAAACCTCAGAAATGTCACCAGCATTACTGAGGTGGGATAAATCAACCGCTGAAAAACTTTTTTGTGTTCGGTCGTAGCAGGAATCGAACCCACGACCTTGTGTATGCAAGGCGGGCATGCTAACCATTGCACCACGGTGGCTCCGCGATGGTGGATCAGCGTTGGATAGCGCTTAACAGAGTCAAAACAATATTCTGAATTGATTCCACGGTTGATCCCGTTGCACGGATAGAGCAAACGACATACTTATATCGACGAAAATACTCTACTGCTCAAATTTTAGCGCGGGATCCTCAGGATCTTTTTACATGTCTGCTGCCTCAGATATTTTATAGCTTATCTGCCAATACAAGTTTGTGATTTTTTTGTTTAATTTTATACTGTGAGGTAATTTGTAACAATCAAAGGAGAAGAATCATAGTGCAGAATATCCAATGCTCTTTGATTTCAAAAAAGGCAATATAGCTTCCAAAAATCCATTCACCGACTAATGTGTTCTTTTTCATTTTACTATTATTTACGCACATGCCCGGCTCCTTACGGGGTAACAAAAAAAAAATACGATTTTCCATATGGCTGATATTTTAGGATCGTCGTTTCAGAGATCGTACTTTGTGAAATCTAATAAAATGGAAGGCTGATATTTTGACATGTATTCGTTTCCGAGATAGTATTTTGTGAATGCCAGAAAAATGAAGCGCATCAGTCTTCTATTTTTAGGACTGTATGTGCTGGGTGCAGTCAAACGTTTTAATGTTTTCGATCTCCGATGGAGAAACTATCGTAGGATTCTGCATAAACAACTTCCAAACACCGTTCTGAAGAATTGTCTCCTATTTCGTGTGGGATGTGACTCACCAGATCTTATATAAATAGCTACGGAGTCTGATATCTCGCGCAGCTTAGTTACGGTTTGTCAATATTAGAACGTCGATTTTTGTTAGTAAATCCTCTGTGGTAGCCACTTTCAGGGCAAATGGAGATGGGCTCATCATGATCACGATCCTATACGAGTTAATCCTCCATGGTGGCATTTTCGGGGTTCTCAGAGATTGGCTCATCAAAAGGCCGATGTGCGATCACGGCTACTTACGAGGTAAAAAGAAAAATACAATTCTCATAGGGCTGATATTATTACAGCAGTCCTTTATGAGATCGTATTTTGTGAATACCAGAAAATGGAGTGCATTAACTCTTCGGCTGATTTGGCAGTCTTCGACTTTTCGGAGTTCCTTTGTCGCACAATTTCGGAGTTTCTTCGACAGCAATTTTTTTGCCAACTGTCTCAAAACGATGGAGAAACTACATCCGTTTGCCTTTAAATAGCTTCAAGTACTATTTTCCTGTGTTTTCTCCAGAGGGAGCTATTCATAATTCATTAGATATTTTGAAATTCCTACTGTCTCAGATGTCATGCGCAACTTCAATTGGCGGTCAGTCGTGATAGCCATTTTCGGGGCTACTGGAGGTGGTTGATCAAAAGCAGAAGTGAAGAGACAACGTCCATAGAAGGAGAAGAGCCTCCGTTAACAGAATTCGAACGCTTCTTGATTTCGCTGCTCGATTTATCTTCAGCAGATATTGATATTTTCCGATTTTTTTTTTACAAACCGTAGGTATTACCACATCCAAACACTTCAAGCGCAAAAGCAATGCGATTTTGCCGAAAAAACTAAAATATTATGTAAAAATATAATCTTCTTTAAATTAACAATAATCGATTAAAAATATAATCTTCTTTAAAACGTTTCGTAAGTTTGGGCTACAAATCATCAACTATGATTCCAGAGACTCCACGATTTCGTTAAGTCTTTAAAATATTCGAACATGTGGGCAGATAAGTATATGAGGAGTGTACACCCTACTACTAATAGTCCATGTCAAAAAACTATTCCACTATGTTTGTTTGATAAGTAGATGATGTTAGTAACCAGCCTATTGGGATCTTCCTAAATGCACTGCTCGTGACCATGATCATGATCAATCTTCTTAAATATAATTTATGATGGTGGATATTCCATTAAGTCTTTGTCTTAGTCTTCTATGGTGTAGTCGAATAGTTAGGTGATGGTGGTTGTTGTTATGTTGGTTATGGTGTTGTTTGATCGTTGTTCGATTGCTCCAAAAGAGAGACAACAACTCAGACGTCAGATTGGAATTGTCAGATTGTGTAACTAATTGATTATTTCCATTTTATTGTTGTTTTCTCCTCCACTCATCTTTATGTCTATCCTTTTGTTATGGCAAATTAGTCTTAAAATCGAAATGAAGAAAGACCCCAAATTATTATATTGAAAACAACCAAACAAAATGTTTATGTTGGGGCCCGTTTTGTATTATGAAAATAAACACGAAAATTTCAAATGAAAATGGACCCCAATTTCCCTTTTCGGATTTGTCCTCTACTTGTAAATGGGGCCTTGGTCTGTTTTCTGGGATTTGGCAATGGGGGCAACTGCACACTCTATTCTTGTTCCGAAAAGCAACTGATTTGTAGGGTTAGGTTAGGTTATGGAGGCTGACACGAATCCGAAAATGCGGTTTGTGTCCACTTAGACCATAGTTGGTCCATTGCGATGCCTCGAACTTCTTTCCATCTTCCTCCTCGTGTCCGTCTACTTCCGGCCGGAATGACTCTATCGTATGATAATGTATCCTTTGGACGCGCCTAGTTCCTCCACCCCGAAGACTTGATGAAGACGAGGATATTCCTCATACTGCATACTCGCAAGTCGGTCATAGTCTGAAAGAAATAAGAGCCCAGTATCTTGTTTCTTCTGAAAGATAGTGCTGGACACTGGCACAGGAAGTGAAAAGAATCTTCCGTAGCATCGGGGTCCAGACACCACCTACAAATGTCATCATTCGCTAGACCTATCCTTACCATGTGTTTTCCCAAGGTGTGTGGTCCCGTTATGATGCCTATCATAGACCTTACATCCTCTCTCTGCAATGACATCAAGACTTCAGAGTTCCTAATATTATTTTCGTCCCATATCAGTTTGGTTTGTTCACAGCCAATAGAAGAAGCCCATCGTCTCTTCCATAAATCTTCATATTTGCTGTTGATCCTGTAAATAAACAAAGAGAGCGGAGGAAAAACGTCCGAAATGACGTTTTCCGTACCACCTGCGCCTTTCTTAGCCAGTATATCTGCCTCTTCATTCCCAGCTATACATAATGTTCAGGTACCCAGCACAGAGTTACAATTATGCTGTTCAGTGAGAGCCTAAGCTCTCTACGACAGCGGCTGACACTCTTCGACCTTATGTTCGTACTGCTCAGGGCCTTTATAGCTGCCTGACTATCGATGAAAATGCTGATTATCACATCTAATAACGGCCTCATAGATATAAGTTCAGCAGCTTTTGCAATAGCAAATATCTCGGCCTGGAAAATGCTGCATTGTTCGTCCAACTTAAAGGACTCCTTAAGTTCTAACTCCTTGCAGTATATTCCGCTGCCTACACCCTCGGTCAAAAAAAAAAACTGATTTGTAACTTCGGCCTAAGGCTAGCCGAGCAATAACCGTAGGACGAAATTTCAGATTTTCTTTAATGGACGAAGTCCAAAGTGGACTATCGCGAACGCAAAGCGATGGCGAGGTTTAAGATTTTCTCTTATATAGAGATCCAAAGTGGGATAACGCGAACTTAAAATGATAAGTGGCGATGACCCTTCGTCGGGGTTCAAGGTTTTCCTACAGACAGAATCAAAAGTGAACTACAACGCGACTGCAAAGTGATATACGAGTCCAAAGTGGGCTAACGCGACTGCAAAGTGATATAAGAGTCAAAGTGGGATAACGCCATTCCAAATGGGGGTGATTGTACACCCTATTGTTCTTCCGAAAATTCTACTTATTTTGACTGGCCTTCGGTCGGGATTTCAGATGTTTTTACAATGGACGGAGTCTAAAGTTGGCTATCGGCATGCGAACGGGATGGCGAGGTTTAAAACTTTCTCTGATAAAGAGATCCAATGTTGGCTAATGCGAAACCTAAGAGATAAAAGTGAATGGCCCTTCGTCGGGTTCAAGGTTTCCACACATACAGAATCCAAAGTGAGGTAATACGATTACATGTGATATAAGAGTCCAAAGTGGATAACGCCATTCAAAATGGCGGCAATTGTATCCCCTATTGTTGTTCCAAAAAATGATTTGTTTATTACTTGGATGGCTCCGACAGGAATTTTAGATATTCTCCAATGGACGGAGTTCAAAGTGGGGCTATCGTGAACGCAAAGGGATGGCGAGGTTTAAGACTTTCTCTTATAGAGAGATGCAAAGTGGGCTAATGCGCTTTACAGACTATCAGTTATTCCGGTAAAGAATCTTACAATGTGTCGGATTGATACGACTTGTCGGCGATGACTAATAAATTGGTAAATGTGTTATCGATCCCATAATCATGCAGGCAGTACGATTGTGCCTTCGGACTTAACTTATAATGTCACAATATATGGGATATATAAAAGGTGGATGCCCTTCGTCGGGTTCAAGGTTTTCCTATAGGCAGAGTCTAACACGAATGCAAATTGATATACGAGTCCAAAGTGGGATAACGCTATTCCAAAGGGAAATAGTCTGTAAAGCGCATAACGCGAACCTAAAATTATAAAGGTGGATGGTCCTTCGTCGGGGTTTAAGGTTTCCTATAGACAGAGTCTAACACGAATGCAAATTGATATACGAGTCCAAAGTGGATAACGCTATTCCGAAGGGAATAAGTGGTAGCCCTTCAGCTGGGGCTGAAGACTTTTTCGAAAATGAGCTACCTAAATTCAAGAATACAAAGCTGGTCGGACATCGGCCGGGATTTATGACTCTCTTCTACGGAGAGATTCCAAATTGGACTAACGCCAAGATTAAAGTTATATAAGTGAAAGACCTTCAGCGGGGGTTTAAAACTTTTTCCTATGGACAGAGTCCAAGGTGAGCTAACGCGCACCAACAGTTCGGGCTCGTTTTCAAATAATTAGTTCAAATCAAAAGGTTAAAATTTTGTTGTGCGGCCGATTTTTATGCTTCAGTTACATTTCTTAGGGCTCATATTTACTATGGAGCGTCATGTTCCACAATTTGTGGCCCAGGAAACCGATCCCCCAATCCCATATGAAAATATTATACTGCTTGTGATTTATTTCGTGCGTGGTTGGCCTCGGCGATGTTTTAAGATTTTCTCCAATAACGAATTCAAAGTAGGACACGGCGAACGTAAAGTATATGGATGACGAGATTTGAGACTGTGATTATTTTGCCCTTTCCCAGATAGTCAAATATGGATCAATTCTTTTGAAACCTTGACGATCACCATTCCAGCCGACAGGACTGTCTTCACCTTCCTTCAAGAACATATTCAACGGGTTAAATTCAGTTTTTAGAATTCTGTTCTGCACCGGTGGATCAGCGTTAGGTTAGGTTATGTGGCAGCACGATGTATCAGGCTCACTTAGACTATTCAGTCCATTGTGATACCACAGTGGTGAACTTCTCTCTTATCACTGAGTGCTGCCCGATTCCATGTTAAGCTCAATGACAAGGGACCTCCTTTTTATAGCCGAGTCCGAAAGGCGTTCCACATTCCAGAGAAACCACTTAGAGAAGCTTTGAAACCCTCAGAAATGTCACCAGCATTACTGAGGTGGGATAATCCACCGCTGAAAAACTTTTTGGTGTTCGGTCGTAGCAGGAATCGAACCCACGACCTTGTGTATGCAAGGCGGGCATGCTAACCATTGCACCACGGTGGCTCCGCGATGGTGATCAGCGTTGGATAGCGCTTAAACAGAGTCAAAACAATATTCTGAATTGATTCCACGGTTGATCCCGTTGCACGGATAGAGCAAACGACATACTTATATCGACGAAAATACTCTACTGCTCAAATTTTAGCGCGGGATCCTCAGGATCTTTTTACATGTCTGCTGCCTCAGATATTTATAGCTTATCTGCCAATACAAGTTTGTGATTTTTTTGTTTAATTTTATACTGTGAGGTAATTTGTAACAATCAAAGGAGAAGAATCATAGTGCAGAATATCCCAATGCTCTTTGATTTCAAAAAAGGCAATATAGCTTCCAAAATCCATTCACCGACTAATGTTGTTCTTTTTTCATTTTACTATTACTTACGCACATGCCCGGCTCCTTACGGGGTAACAAAAAAAAATACGATTTCCATATGGCTGATATTTTAGGATCGGTCGTTTCAGAGATCGTACTTTGTGAATCTAATAAAATGGAAGGCTGATATTTTGACAGTATTCGTTTCCGAGATAGTATTTTGTGAATGCCAGAAAAATGAAAGCATCAGTCTTCTATTTTTAGGACTGTATGTGCTGGGTGCAGTCAAACGTTTTAAATGTTTTCGATCTCCGATGGAGAAACTATCGTAGGATTCTGCATAAACAACTTCAAACCACCGTTCTGAAAATTGTCTCCTATTTCGTGTGGGATGTGACTCACCAGATCTTATGAAATAGCTACGGAGTCTGATATCTCGCGCAGCTTTAGTTAGCGGTTTGTCAATATTAGAACGTCGATTTTTGTAGTAAATCCTCTGTGGTAGCCACTTTCAGGGCAAATGGAGATGGCGCTCATCATGATCAACGACTCTATACGAGTTAATCCTCCATGGTGGCCTTTCGGGGTCAGAGATGGCTCATCAAAGGCCGATGTGCGATCACGGCTACTTACGAGGTAAAAAGAAAAATACAATTCTCATAGGGCTGATATTTTTACAGCAGTCCTTTCTGATGTTAGATTAGATTTCTATAGACTGTTGCTTAGAATAATATCAGAGAGCAGTACATACCAGAGTAAATTAAAAGAAACTGTTCATATGTTAAGCGAGGAGCTATGAATATGGGCCTCATGAAAATGAGCCTCAAAATCTAGAATGAATCCCAAAAAAATTATATGAAAAACAACAACACCAAATTGGCGCTATTAATATCGGCCCCATGAAAATNCGGTTTCAATAGACCTTCCTTCCTCGCTTCTCTCAGAATGAACCTCCGATCATGTTCAACATTCCAGTCGAGTTTTATGCAATGTTTCTCTTTTAGACTTTAGATTTCTATGGCTTGTGAGGTTCATGTGTTGGAATTTGTCTAATGATGATGATGACAACCTTCGGTATTATGAATCATTCTATTCCAATTGTCTTTCCCTCTTTCTTCTCCCGTATATCTTCTCACTAACATGTAATGGTCTTGATAATAGAGAGTTTGATATAAAAAAAGTCTCAATTAAGCGAATATAATAGAACCTAACACTTTATGAATTCCTATTGTTCTAAGGTCGATGTGATGTGTCTCTATTTAAGTTTCAAGATATTTGAGGCACACCTCTACAAAAGCTAAATGTATTTGATACCATTCTGCGAGTAGATCACAAGAATGTGTCTCATATATGTAGAGGGTGTTGGCTTTGATAGACTCCAATTGACAGGTATGAAATATTATTAGCATTAAGGTGATATCCAAAGCTATATTGGATTATTGGGGGTAAGTCTTTGGCGACTGGGGATATTTCTCATAAAAAGAATGGGGCTTATGTACAATTGAGCGTTAAGTGATCATGAAGTATTGTCATTGAAGAAAAGAAAGGAGACTTATAGGCGAAATGGAAGGATTATTATTAGTGGCTTGTGGCATTCCTTCCATCTCACCGGAAGACTTGTAAGGAGTTTCATATTCTCTGGCAATGAAGAAGTCGTTTATGAGACTTGGAAAATAAACATATTAACGACTGGGTGGAATTTCCTAGAAGACTAGGAAGAAGTCTCATAAATGGATTGGAGACTACTGGGAATGGGTGTCTTAGGTGATTAGGAATGACTCCCATAGACGAAAGGAAAGGAGACTTACAGGCGATATATGTAGAAGGAATGATGTTAGTTGCCTAAAGCATTACTTCCATGTAGCAGTCTGACAGAAGACTGTGAAGAAGTCCCACAAAAGACTAGAAATGAGTCTCATAGACTACTGGGAACGAATATCATGGGCAATTTGGCAAAGACATATTAGACGATTGGGAGAAGTCGAAGCAGTTCCACAGTCGTCCGAGAAGGAGTGTGATAGTCTCCCGGAATCTGATTGTCCTGTTGTTATAAATACATCCAAATTATTAAAGTTCGTTGGGAATGGATGTCTAGCGGTGAGTGGCGGAATACTCTGAAATACTGGGAAGGTGACTTATAAGTAAAATGGAAGGAATGCTATCAGTCGCTTATAGTATTTCTTCTACACTTCATAAAAGAAGGAAAAAGTTTCATATACTAGTGAAAAAGAGTCACATAAACCACTGGGTAGGAGGTTGACAGAAGACTAGGAAGAAGTCTTATAAACGATTGGGAAGAAGTTTCACAATAGACTAGAAAAAAAGTCTCATAGACTACTAGGAACGAATATCATGGAGGATTTGGAAGAAACATCATTGACGATTGGGTGAAGTCTTATAGACCGCTGTGAAGGAATCCCATACACAAATACGAAGGAGTTTCGTGGTGGTCAGAGAAGGAGTGTGATAGTCCACTGAAATGCGATAGTCCCTTTGCTATATAGACATTTAAATTATTACAGTTCACTGGAAATGAGTGTATTAGGTGATCGGGAAGTGCCCTCGTAGAATGCGGGGAAGGAGACTTATAAGCGAAATGGAAGGAATGGTAAAAATCTCTTATAGTACTTCTTGGGTTGGATAGATGGTTGTTAAGGATTCCTATGGACAATTGGAAGGGAGTTTGAAAGATGTCCGTGATGGAGACGGTTAATCCACTGAAATGTGTCAGTACTGACACATCAATATTATCAATGTTCATTCCCACAAGGTGAGATGGAGTCCTATAGGCGACTAGTAAGGAGTTTCATAAACAGCTGAGAAGAAGACTGGAATAACAGGTTGGCTGATAAGTCCCTGGTCTGACAC
>PGFW01016722.1:28095-39941 GCA_003123925.1 Haematobia irritans | reverse complement strand
CAAGCCGAGAATTTAAAAAATTTATGTCTCCAAGGTGACTTTCCCCATTTAATGTTCTATGGACCCTCTGGGGCTGGTAAGAAAACACGCATCATGTGTTTGCTGCGTGAACTTTATGGACCTGGTGTGGAAAGACTTCGTAATGAAACCATGACATTCACAACACCCTCAAATCGCAAAATTGAAATAATGACAGTTGGTAGCAATTATCATTTAGAAGTAAATCCCTCCGATGCTGGAATGTACGACAGAGTAGTGGTTATTGATTTAATCAAACAAGTGGCCCAAACTCATCAAATTGATCCTAACGGGCAAAGAGATTTCAAAGTTATTGTCTTGTCTGAGGTGGATGAATTAACAAAAGATGCTCAACATGCATTACGTCGTACGATGGAAAAATATGTAGCCACATGTCGCATTATTCTTTCAGTTAATTCTACATCCCGTGTCATTCCAGCCATACGATCCAGATGTTTGGGCATAAGAGTGGCGGCTCCCAGTCCAGATGATATAATTTCCGTGCTACAATCTATAAGTAAAAGAGAAAGTCTATCATTGCCGGCCGAGTTGGCTTCTCGAATTGTAGAGAAATCTGAGAGGAATTTACGTCGTGCCATACTAATGTTGGAAGCTTGTAAAGTTCAACAGTATCCCTTTACTGGTCAGCAAGAAATTGCTGAACTTGATTGGCAGGTTTTCCTACGTGATACAGCAAATCAAATTCTAACCGAACAGACTCCTGCGAAATTGGAAAAAGTACGTGATCGTTTATACGAGTTATTGGCCCAAGGTGTGCCACCTGATGTTATTTTCCAGGGTTTAGTCAAGGAACTTGTTAAAAACTGCGATATGTCCATAAAAGCCAAGACTTTGGAGTACGCATCATTGTACGAACATCGAATGCAGAATGGAGCAAAACATATTTTCCATCTGGAAGCTTTCGTGGCACAATTTATGAATATTTATAAGAAGTTCATAGCAGATTCTATGATGATGGATGATTTTTAATTAAGATTAGGGTAAGGTTTATTTTCTATGTTACTTTATTGAATAAATTTCGAATTGAAAATATTTCGTATAAAAGGATTTATAGGTATTTTAAAATAATTGTAAAATATATTAGAATTATAAGATAGATCAATGTTTAGCATCATTGATGTAATACAAGGTAGTCGTGCTTTATCCGAGTTTTCAGGTCGAGACCATAATGTTAACATCTCAGCGGTATTTCATTACTCATTCATCATACTTCATGCAGCTATGTTTACTATGGCATGGATTCTGATAAATGATGGTAAGAGGCCCCCATCTTACTAAAAGCATAACATTAAATCTTTTTTCAGCATTGTTGCTTAAGGCCCTTGGGTTTGGTATTATGGTTTTAAGAGAGAGTCTGGTTTTGCTGAACTTAGACATTAAAACTTTACTGCAGAAGGAGCGTTGTCGATGTCGATATTGCAACCGAATACATTACTTGTCACCATATAATTTGTATGACCGCTAGAAATACAAACACAAATCAACAGACATCGTTCTTTGCGAAAATTAATGGTGCAAGTCGGTAAGGCAGTTTAACTATGTGTATCTTTTGGTAAAATATGAACAATCGACAGCAATCGTTCTTGCCGGCCACCATGTGTGTAATGGTTACAATGTCCTCGCTTTTATACAAAAGCTTATAAAGCTAAGTTTTTCATAATAAAGTGTTCAGTTTTTCAAGCTGAAGAAAGCTTCAACGAACTTTGTTTCGCCGTTTACTTTTTTTAATTAATAATGTTAGAAATATAAAATTATTTGGGCAATCAATTACCTTGGATGTTTTCCATCCATTATTTGGCAAGAACCGTATCAAAATATTAATCGTCTTCATAAATATATTTGTACTTTTAAATTTTGTGTTTTGGTGACAAACCGAGCATTCCCAGCAAAAAAGAACAATTTCGGCAGGATTGTACGCTACATCAATTCGTCGAGCGAATGTGTGTTGTAAGATCTCAGTGTGTATGACTGCGCATGCAATAGTATGTATCGACATAGCAGATCGATACCCTTGACTTACTTAAAATATTCAAATATATGGATTCGCGACATGCGTGGAAACTGATTAATGAAGCGCCATAAGGTAAGCTGCGACTCTTACCAATGATAGTTGTGGGCGATGTCCCGATTTAATGAGCAGCTCTACAATACCCTGATATAATTCATGCATTTTAAAAGAAATATTGCTTGAGCGATAAAATCTTGCAGTATAGCACTGTTTGGGTGAAGGAAAACAGCACTAATTTCATGGCATCTATACTGGCATGAATTGGTTTGCAATTAACGTAAACGAATAAATCATAAACTAGTTTGGTTTTACTCGTTACGTTATTTGCCACCGATTCATGCAGGTGTGTACATGCCTACTTTATTTTATACCAGAAAAGCGCACACTCTTAGCGATACATATCGTTATTCACTGCTCGTGCAACATATCATTATTTGCTTAAGTTAGCGCAGGTAGATACTGCTCATGAATGGGCGTTACTTACTGATATACAGCGCGTGTATCATCCACACATAAAATCTTAAAGCTTCTGATACTTAGTCTTAGCATTCCAATTCTAAGACTCATTGGGCGTTGGGTATTAAGATTCGAGTTTAGCCTCTAAATCGTCATTTTTCACGATTCTTATTCTTATATAATCCATTTAAGGAATACAAACTGATGAAAATTTGCTTGGTAATTCCCCATGCACATTATAATGGAAATCGTGCAAAGAATATGTATAATATGTATGTATAACAAATATGAATGACTTTTTTTACTGATTAGTTTTCACTTAGGAAATTTAGCGGCTAAACTCGAACTTAATACTCACCTTAAGGTGGGTATTAAGCTTCGAGTTTAGCCGCTAATAATCGCTAAAGTGAAAACTAAATCAGTAAGAAAAATGGGCATGAAATTAATACATATTATGTTGCAAATTTTATTATAACTTGATGGGAAAAGCCCAAAGCAAATTTTCACAAAGTTTGTATTCGCTTAAATGGATTATTAAGAAGTAATCGTGAAAAAATGATGTTTTTAGCGGGTAAACTCCAACTATAACCCCCATAAAAGGTGAGTATTAAGTTCGAGTTTAAGGGTGAGTACTTAAGATTGAAGTTTTAGTCGTAAAATCGCTAAAGTGAAAACTAAATCAGTAAGAATTATTATACACTGTACCACAGTAGTGGTGAAGGGTATAAAAAATGCATGAAATTATATCATATTTGTTGGCAAATTTTAATTATAACTTGATGGGGAAAATCCCAAGCAAATTTTCACGAAGTTTGGTATTCCTAAATGGATTATTAAAAGAAAAAGCTAATGTGAAAAAATGACGTTTTAGCGGCTAAACTCGAACTTAATACCACCTTTAGGTGGGTATTAAACTCACCTTAAAACGGATTATTAAAGAAAAGTAATCGTGAAAAAATGACGTTTTTAGCGGCTAAACTCGAACTTAATACCCACCTTAAAGTGAAAACTAAATCAGTAAAAAAAGCCATACAATTATAACTTGATGGGGAATATCCCAAAGCAAATTTTCAAAAAATGGATTATTAAAAAAAAATCTAGAAAAAATGACGATTTTAGCGGCAAAAGGTGAGTATTAAGTTTTCGGCTAAAGTGAAAACTAAACAGTAAGAAAAATTCATAAAATTATCAAATCATTATGTTGCATTATTTTATTATAACTTGATGGCGGAAATATCCCAAAGCAAATTTCACAAAGTTTTGTATTCCTATAAAATGGATTATAAAGATAAGTAATCGGTGAAAAATGACGATTTTTAGCGCTAACTTCGAAACTTAATTACCGCACCTTAACACAGTATTGTTTTAAAGTCATGATGTCGGCTTTAAAAACCGGCTCGCACATAGTAAGAAATTTCTGGTTTCGAGTTGAAAATCAAGTACTTTTCGCGCGAATTATTGACTTTGTTCGATATTTCCTGAAATTAATCAAAATTTTAAATTGAAAAGAATACATAATTCCCGTAAAGTCATGGCCGAAATATAGAAGGAACAAGAAATGCGCATCAATTGAGCTTAATATTATCTGCTTTAAATTAGAACTGTTAAAAAAAATACCGCGAAACATTTCAACTCGAAACTTGCTCATTCAAAACCGAAAAGTTCCTTGAGTCGTACGCATTTGAAATGACTTTAATTTTCTCGACTACTTTTCCTGAAATTAACTCAATTTAATTAATGAAAACAAAATATTCCTGGAAAGTCCTGCGAAATCTACACGGAACAAGAACTGCAACATCAATTTAGTGAACTTTATCTCCTTTATATTGAAATTGTTTAATAAAGTCAATCGCTCCGAAAATTTCAACACGAAAAAGTGAAACAGATTGTACTGACCTTAAAGGCCCAGCCAGTTTATTCGCAAAGAATTGCATTGCTATTGCGTAAAAATTCTACTTTCAATTTCGACTGGACGCCTCAATACAATAACAGTTTCAAGCATTATTCAAGCAAACTTTAATTATTCAAAAATCATTGTTGCGTAAAAGTTCTTTAAAAGGTCGTAAATATAAACAATTTATTTGAGGAATATTTGGAACATATATTAACAATTTTTAAAAGCCGATTAAGCTGGTCTTACAATTTGTGTACACAGCCTGTTTTTTTTTGTTTACAGACTAAAAACATTTTTGCTAACCGAAATTTCGTTAGAGGTGCAGTACCGCCTCCGTAATGAGAAATGTTTGCTATTACGAAATTTCTCGTTGCATACCAATAAAGTTTTTGGCCAGCGTGGCAAAATAATGGGAATTGCAACTCGGCACTTTGTCAACGTAATGCACTATATTTCGCTTGCATGCCAATAACTTCTGATATCGATTGTTACAAACTGTAAACAATCGATAATAAATGTCAAATAATTATGTTCGAACCAGACCAACTGTCATTAGGAATAAAAATAACTAATTTACTGACAGTTTTATCGAAGGAATTTGAATGGTAATAGTAGGTTTAAAGTTTACGTTAACTTTTTTAATGATATTGTGGATAGTCTGCAAGGCGCATAAGCAATATATAGATAACATATATTAGGTAAGCGGAAATTTTGGTTTGCATGCCGATAACACAGTTTATCCAAGTCGTTATCAATTTAACCCTTCTGAATCAAACCATAATAAACCCTGTGGGTTTTATAGATAAATCACATGATTTTCAGGAAAACGTTTATCTGCCATTTTCATTTTTAGTTTGAGCTAGTTTAGTTTATGACATTCTGACATTTGCGTAAATCTATATTTTTAGTTTTTTCTTGTAAGATTCTTTAATGGGAAGTTTCGTCCCTTTGCCTTTGTGAAAAATTGATCAAAATTTTAGAATTGCATTTAAATTGCTTTTGAAAATAAGACTTGTTAGAAATATAAAACAATCTGTGACATGGAAAGTGATAAAATATTAATGGCCGCAGGTGTTACAGTTGCGGCCGTAGTAGGAGCATTTGTTTTTTGGGGTCCTGGTGGTACGGGTATGTTCATTCAAACTGAGACGGCCCCCTACTGCATACTGCATGTCTCCCTTTTTCAATAATGTCGTAATGACATCAAAGATGATTTTTTTTTATTTATTCGATTGTTCTTCTGTGTGATATCATTTCAAGGTTCTTCACGCTTACGCCAACGTCGAGGTCAAATCGCCGGTTTACACAATTTTGGCCAGACTTGTTTTTTGAACACTTTGTTGCGTATAAGGCCTTTGCAGCATGTCCACAATTTATAGCGTGGCTGCAATTGTACAATAATGCTACACCAGATCGAAAAAGTTTAATTAGTTCCCTTCTCAGCACTTTAGAAGTTATAAATGGAACTCATACCACGTTGCGTGGTGACCCATATTCTCCCGGAGCTGTGCTTCGGGCGCTGAATGCCTTGGGCTGGGTAATACCGCAAGAGGAACAAGATGCTCATGAATTGTTTCATGTTATGCTGGCGACATTGGAAGAAGAGGCTCATAGACCCAAACAAGTTGGATCTTTGTCGGATGCTTTGCCTGAAGATGGCCGTATAAAAGATTCAAATCGACCTTCCAGTGCCATGCTAAGTGATTTTCTAAATGTTGATTATGATGAGGCCACAGGTCTGTCGCGTATGGTACGTTCAGAAGCGCATACACTGATTCGCCATCATCGGTGTGCGATCGTGATTTGCATTCCGAACAACGCCAGCATCTAACCCAACTGAGATGATGGATATTGATACATTTGCAACACCAATGATGGGCAATGGCAGATCAAGTCGTCCCCGTGATAATCTCAATAAAAGAAGTTCGGGCTCATGCCGGTCCTTGGAACGTTTGACACGTGGGCCGGGTAAAGTTTCGGTGAGTTGATATTTTTGGGTTAGTTGCTGCGGAGAATTTACAACTAAATGTATTGTCATTGTTATTTTAGATTTGGTCGGAACAAATGCCCACACAAGTGCCACATCCTTTCCAAGGGGCTATGGGAACACAAATAGTATGCAATGGATGTGGCTTTAAGGTTTGTAAAAGTTTGTGTGTTTAAATTATATTTTCTAATGACATTAGACAAGCTGGAGAATTTTGGTTCCTAATAACCTATATAGTGATTATAAAGGTATTTTACTATAGTGGAGTGAAGGAACCAGTTCAGTTGCTGGACAAGAAGGTAGTACAACGTCAAAGGAGTAAACTAAATGTCTATTGCAATTAGAGAATCTGGCGAATTTTGGTTCTTCATAGCCTATATAGTGATAATGTATATTGTAAGAATGGTATGTTGCTATAGTAAAAATGAAGGACAAGTAGTTAATAGCTCCTGAAATTAAAACGTGTATATAGTTCTCACTGATGAAAGCAAATGCATCCCAACGAAATTGCCTATTAACATAAAGGTCGATATTTACCTCTGGCGAAAATTTAACTACCCATAAGAAAAATCACGCGTTTTTGTTAGCGACATTTTCGTTGGGACAACTTATTACATTTTATTCCATAAGAAACACATGTCAAAACTGCTTTAATCAACAAGAGGTCCAGGTCTTAAAAAAGAAGACTTATATGTATGCCCTCCTACCAAAAATCTTTCCAATATAAGAAATGAATTTCAATTTTTGCTAGCGAAAATTCTGTGGGGCCGTGTTTATCATGATCTACATTTTCCTTCAATAAGAAACACTGTAAAATATTCAACGCCCGGTATTCATCTATAGCGGAAATTTTTTAGAATGCCGATAATGCAGTTTGATATTTGTAATACGACTACGAATATAAATAAGTATTGCACGCGGTCCTTTAAAGGATTTTGGGATGCTTAGTTTTTATTACCACATATTCGCTTAAGCATAAGCGCTAAACTAAAATCGGGCAGCACTCATTGATAAGATATCACAATGAAGAAGAGGCTCATAGACCCAAACAAGTTGGATCTTTGTCGGATGCTTTGCCTGAAGATGGCCGTATAAAAGATTCAAATCGACTTCCAGTGCCATGCTAAGTGATTTTCTAAATGTTGATTATGATGAGGCCACAGGTCTGCCGTATGGTACGTTCAGAAGCGCATACACCTGATTCGCCATCATCGGTGTGCGATCGTGATTTGCATTCCGAACAACTGCCAGCATCTACACCAACTGAGATGATGGATATTGATACATTTGCAACACCAATGATGGGCAATGGCAGATCAAGTCGTCCCCGTGATAATCTCAATAAAAGAAGTTCGGGCTCATGCCGGTCCTTGGAACGTTTGACACGTGGGCCGGGTAAAGTTTCGGTGAGTTGATATTTTTGGGTTAGTTGCTGCGGAGAAATTTACCATAAATGTATTGTCATTGTTATTTTAGATTTGGTCGGAACAAATGCCCACACAAGTGCCACATCCTTTCCAAGGGGCTATGGGAACACAAATAGTATGCAATGGATGTGGCTTTAAGGTTTGTAAAAGTTTGTGTGTTTAAATTATATTTTCTAATGACATTAGACAAGCTGGAGAATTTTGGTTCCTAATAACCTATATAGTGATTATAAAGGTATGTTACTATAGTGGCAGTGAAGGAACCAGTTCAGTTGCTGGACAAGAAGGTAGTACAACGTCAAAGGAGATTAAACTAAATTGTCTATTGACATTAGAGAATCTGGCGAATTTTGGTTCTTCATAGCCTATATAGTGATAATGTATATTGTAAGAATGGTATGTTGCTATAGTAATAGTGAAGGAACCAGTTCAGTTGTTGGACAAGTAGTTAATAGCTCCTGAAATTAAAACGTGTATATAGTTCTCACTGATGTAAAGCAAATGCATCCCAACGAAATTGCCATTACACATAAAGGTCGATATTTACCTCTGGCGAAAATTTAACTACCCATAAGAAAAATCACGCGTTTTTGTTAGCGACATTTTCGTTGGGACAATTATTACATTTTATTCCATAAGAAACACATGTCAAAACTGCTTTAATCAACAAGGAGTCCAGGTCTTAAAAAAGAAGACTATATGTATGCCCTCCTACCAAAAATCTTTCCAATATAAGAAATGAATTTCAATTTTTGCTGCGAAAATTCTGTGGGGCCGTGTTTATCATGATCTACATTTTCCTTCAATAAGAAACACTGTAAAATATTCAACGCCCGGTATTCATCTATAGCGGAAATTTTTTAGAATGCCGATAATCAGTTTGATATTTGTAATACGACTACGAATATAAATAAGTATTGCACGCGGTCCTTTAAAGGATTTTGGGATGCTTAGTTTTTATTACCACATATTCGCTTAAGTATAAGCGCTAAACTAAAATCGGGCAGCACTCATTGATAAGAGATCACAATACGAGGGTTGCTTTTTATATTTCGGGATTAGAGAACAAAAACAAATATTAATCATCGAAACTAGATTTGTTGTTGTTCAAAATATTCCCCATTTTGATCTATACGCTTTTCGATGCGTTTGAACCAATTGCCGAAGCACTACTGCCAATCTCCAAAACATTCTTTCGTACCAACCGCTTCTTCCTCCACGAATAATCACATGTCGAATCGATTCTGTAACCAGCTGGATTGTACAAATCACCCACAAAATTCACTAAGGCGAAATCAAAATAAGTAGAATCAATACACTTATTTTATTAATATTTTTTTTAATAAAATGACACATAAAACTAAATGTATTAAATATAAAACATTTAAAATTCTTACGTAAAACTTTTTTCTATATTTCTATAATTCAACTTTCTCCAAGACTTTTGCAAGTGAATTGATTTCACGAAACTTCCGGTGGAAGCGGATTATAGGACACCAAATTGATTCACATTCACCTAGAAGTGGATTTGCGCACATGGACATTTCCCTCAACCAATCGACATTAGCCTTTTTTGAGCGATTGATAAATTGTGTGGGATCCAACGCGAACAAATTTTTTCTGACGGTCAAACGGTCATGCAATAGTGAAAATAGGCTCAGTTGGCGAACAGCATCAATGGTTTCCGGAACAATTACTGATTTTGAACGACCTTCGCGAAATTCGTTTTGGGGTGAACTATGACCTCGGTTGAATAGCTATTTTGCCGAAAATTTCACTAGGACAATTTTATTTTTTTGATCTTCTACGTTTGCTACAATCGATAATACCGCCTTTAAAAAGTTTATTCACTTAATCAACCAAATTTTTGTAGACCTTTGTTAGGGTTTGGAAATTGCGCATATAGGCTTCATAAAAAAAATAGCTGAAAGTTCGTCTGCATGTAGTAGTGCAATCAACTTAACAGCTTCAAGAATATTAACCAGTATAAACATTCGTACATTTTGTTAGAGGAGTCAAAATAAACCTAGTGTGTGTTTTTGCTAACAATATATCACAGAAAAAATATCAACAAAATATTTCCAATTAAAAAGTTGATTGAAGTTGAAAAAATTTCAATTAATTAATTAATTGATACAATTAACTTTTAAAATCAAGATAGAATCCTTAAGTTAATTAAGTCAATGATTGAAAATTTTTATTTTTTTAGTTAAAATATTAATTTGATACAATTAATTATTTCATCAAACTCGGAAGACTAAGTCAGTGAAAAAAGTGATTTTTTTTTTAATTTTTAAATAAAAATTTATTTCAAACAATACATTTTAAAACAAACTAAAAAACAACAAATATAAGAAAGTAATTGAAAATAGATTACGTTTTTAATTAAAAAAAATTAATTGGTTGCAATCACATCAATTAAATTTTTGATTGAATCGATTAAAATTTATTTGATTTTTCAACAACATCAATTAAATTTTTAATTGAATCAATTAAAAAATTTATTGAAATTTTCAATTAAATCAATTTTTAATTAAATATTTTTTTTAATTCGCAATTAAAACTGTGATTGATACTATGATTTTCGTGATTGAAAACATTTCAATTAAAAAATAATTAGATCAATTAATTTTGTGATTGAATCAGAAAAATATTTTTGTATACACATTTTGGCTCACTATTCGCCCAGTGATAGGTAGAAGTTGTAGAAAATGTATTTAGTATTATAGCCATTAGCGTAGCTAGACAAATTTCCTAAGGGGGCTATAGCCCCCCTAGCTAAAATTTATTTAGACTGAACTTAATTAGGTTCAATTAATTTTATTTAATAAAATTGAATAAAAAATAGACATCAAAATAACTTATGACAATTTAATTCATAAAAAAGCAACTAAAAAGTACTTCCACACTATTTCCCAGCAAAAAAAAATCGTTGAGTTTCTAAAGGCCACACCTTTTAAAAGCACTTCCAAAAAAAATGTCGCTCAATTATTCTTTAACTACACAGGAAGTTTTTTACATCATTTTTTTCTTCATATTTTAATGTGTATTTTTTTGTTTTCTTTTTTTCAAGAGTTTAAAAAAAGATTAGAATAAATAAATTTGGTTAACAAATTAATTCAAATTTTGCCATAAAACTGCCCTAATCCATTATAGAAAAATTCGATTATCATTTTGGAAATTATTCGAAAGGAAAAACGTTTCAAACAAGCGTCAAGCAATGCTATTAAAAATACATAAAAACAATCACAAAAAAATTAGTTATATTTGGGGAAAAATATCACCAAAAATTTTTTTAATTCACATATCAAAAACACTGAATTACCGGAATCTTCACCTTAGAAGTGATGCAAAATTTCATTGCCAAACGACTGTTGAAACGGTGGACAATTTGTCCTATGACAAGGCTTCATATTACATTCATTGCTTCTTCGCCAATTTTGCACCACTTCTAGACCCAAAAAGAACATTTTCCACTATTTTTTGCTCGACGCTTTTTCGCGAGCATTATATAATATATGATTTATGAAGAATAGTAGTTAATATCAATTACTACTTTATTTTTTAATTAAAATTGACTAAACTAAATCAATCAAAGGTCAACCACAGCTTTTATTTCATAAATATCATGAAATTCAAACATTTTGCCATCAAGGCAACTGCTTACCACACCAAGTAATTCGATTGCTTCATTGAAAGTCTTAGCGGAACTTTGTGCGATCTGTTCATTATTGACTTTTTTTAATTGTTATAAAAATTAAAAAAAAAAACTATTGACAATTTATCTGAAAAATGGAAAAATCATAAATAGAGTTTCAAATTCTGGGGGGCTAAATTTTTCTGGGCCCCTCCCCAGAGGCCTTCCTACGCTTATGATTATAGCTACATAGCAAACAAACTTAGTTATAACAGATACATACGCAGTATATATATTTTAAGTGTTACCCCTTAAATAACCCTCCCCTCATAACATAATTTTCAATTAAAATCAATCATCACATTTTTATAGGTCTACAGTACGTTATGATAAGTTCA
>PGFW01016715.1:67537-84174 GCA_003123925.1 Haematobia irritans | reverse complement strand
AGAAACATAACTTAATGTTGTCAAAGCATTGTAAGTAGCCGTTCAAATTACCGACGTATAATAGGCCAACACGTCCGAAGAAATGTCTAGAACGAGGCAGCGTAGGCAGAATAGTTCTGCTGCCAGGATTTGTATAGGAATTGGCCTAATAGCTTATAAGAATCAGTTACGGCATTTTATGTAGCTGTGGAGTCGAGTCAATTTTTGCTCGACTCCGACTCCAGCATTTCTTATTAGCCGTCGACTCGACTCGAGTCGACTCCGAGAGTGATGTACTTAAATATTTTTCCACAGTATTCCAATTGTAAATTTTAAGTGTAGCGTTCCAAATAACCGATATAAGTATTCTATTTTGTCGTATGTGTCTATATGTCCCAAATTTTGATACGACTCGACGACAAATCTCAGCATTTTAGGTATGTAAAGAACTCTACATTTTAATGTCAGGCCAATAAATTAAAAGTACGACACAAGACTATATAGAGACCACATCAAAATATGGATAACAACAGTCTCCAGAATATGTACTTATAAAAACAAAAAATTAAAAAAAAAATTATTAGGCTTCCAGAAGTTTAAGAAGTAAAATCCTGGTATTAAATCTATATAAGGCATTTTATAAAAAATACACAAAAATCAAAATGTCGGACTAATCAGATAGGACGGGCGGAATTTTAAATAACCACTATCTTACAACAAATGACGAATATTGTTTCTATAGAAGTAAAATGGTGAAACATCGATTTATAAATGGTCTATCAGTTATGGACATTAGATACCATTAATTTAATGTAAAGAATTTCGAGTGGCTTTGATAAACAAACTTTCTCCCAAAAGGACGGCTCAGATGACACGTTGGCAGAGGTTTAATTTAAAATTGCAGCTTCCAAAGACATCGGTGTATATATGGATATTTCTCAAGTAATTATCTGGGCCGACGGTAAATTTCCGTGTTTATTTATGGATCTCAAAATTCTCTAAATTCAAAATTTCTGACAAATGAAAATTTTAGACTGGGAAAAATGTCTTAACACAAATAGGAAGATAGGTTTATATGTAGGTGCTATATCACAAAATTGTCCGTTATGATCCACTTTCGAACTCGACATGCCTGCCAAAAATTCAGAACGTTAGGTTCTACTGATGTATTGCCTTAAAATTGTATCTTTATCAAGAGTACATATAGGGTCAAAAAATCGACATTATGTTAAAAATGGACAATATAATTGACCAATTCAGTTCACATTCTAGTAAAACCTTTTTATATCGAAGCGAAATTTCATCCATATAAATACACTTTAAAAGCCTGAAATCCAAGAACTTCGTTTTGTCTTTCGAATAAAAACCCTAATCTATCTAATTTTCAAAAATATTCTTTAGTTACAGATATAGGAATTTTCAAATTTTGTTTCGCCGGAGTCGAGCAAAATTTTCTACGACTCCAGCAAAATCTTCGGACTCCGACTCCAAAAACTGCGTCTCAGACTTCACAGCCCTGGCTCGTTACATGAACTGAAATATTTCGCATCATTAAAAATTTATTGATCCAATTAAAAATTTAATTGATACTATTAAATTTTGTGATTTTTGTTTTAATTAAAAAAAAAAATTGTGGAAACAGATAGTTTTTCGCCCCAACAAATTCTAGATAAATTCATATTGCTTCCGCCTAAATACTTGGATAAGAAATAAACTAACGTACTTCGTAATATGCCTTCTTTGTATATTAGCCCAACTTTATTTTTTAGGATTAAGGGCCACATCATATACGTTAACTGTGTGTGTTGGTCCTCTAGATCTGGCAAATTCCCCTACGTAAATCCTATCTAATTTAATTTAATAGACGCGAGACTAATGCAAGTCTCTCTGTGCTCTACAATGACAATGGGCATTAAAAAAGAAAAAGAAAATGGGAATGCATTTTCAAAATCAATGCATGTACTATTTTCATAAATACTTTTAACCCCCTTTTTCATGAAGCTCCGTTAGTGGCACGTTAGCTAACGAACTTTTAAACCGTACAATTTTTTTTACATTTACATTATTTTATTTTAGTTTATTGCCTCACATACAACAAGATTTATAATTTATACTTATAGTATGTGAACATAAAATATTTCAAATGTTACATAGATTGTTTAGGAAAAAAAAACAAAACTATGGACATATCTGTCATCTTGGCTATATATTCCATATGCCAGTTAGGAACTTAAGTGCTAAAAATTTTTCAGTTAAAATAAACCCGAGAGAAGATATATCCATTTTACTTTCTGTTAACTGGGAGTTAAAGTCTAACGGAGCTACATGAAAATGGCCGTAAAAATGGAAAACCCCAAAATGATTTGAATTCGAGTGACTGTTCATATTTTGAATAAGTTTTTCCGATTTAACAACAACAGGCATTAGGGTGTGATGTACAGTCATGACTTCTGATGTAAGTCATCATATCTGTGTCTTGTCCGCGGAGAAGGTGACCCAAGATAGTTTTCACCCAACAATTCTAGATAAATCCATTTGCTTCCATACCTAAATGCTTGGAATAAGAAATAAACTAACGTACTTCCTGATATGTCTTCTCTGTATTTAGCCCATTTTTTTAGGATTAAGGGCCACCTCATATACATTAACTGTTTATTGGCCCCCTCTAGATGTGGCAAATTCGCCTACCGTAAAATCCTATCTATTTTTAATTAATCAATGATCTACAATAACTACATGACAATGGCCAACTGGTTTGCTTGCCTCCAAACTTATCTCCATTTGGAAATGTGATTAAGGATCTTTTTCTCCACCTTAATGGCAAATGAGAGGTATTATTACAGTACCGCTATAACAATAGCAGGAGGCTAATCACGGCATTCGATATCCAGAACTTTTTATCGAAATCTAAATTTTTCGGATCGATTGGTAAATTGCAATCGTAAAACATTTTTCACTTGTTTTTTACATTGTTTTCGCCATATAGGAATAGTAAATGAATTAGTTTTAGTTCGAATTGTTGCTAATTTGTAGTAAATTCATACATATAATGAACATATTTTGAATATTAGGACTAATGCAACTCCAATTAAAGTTAAACAAAATAATTGGTCATAGTGCAGTTCGGGAGCGAGCATCTAGCTTGGCAAAGAACCATATCGACAATTTTTTCGATAGCGTTATTGAATTCGATATCGAATGCCGTGATTACCCGCAGATTAATTTCTTAGTTCTTCTATGACTTTTTGCCCGCCTTTAATGAAAAACAATAGTTTTTTTTTTTAATTGGTTTATTTGATTTTGGTGCTTTAATTCATCGCAAGTTTATTTGATTTTTATTTGTATTTGAAAATTATTCAATTCTCATTTATTTCTTAACAAACAAAATCACATTTTACCAAAACTTAAAACTAATGTAATGTTTATCTATACTTAAAAATTATATATAGTAGTATGTATACATTTATATACTCCTTATTGTTTGCAGAAGACCAAGAAGAGAGTATGGTTTGGGTAAAGGGTAAAGGGTAATGGAATAAGGGCAATAATGGATGATGAAAGGATCATATGGTTATTTATGGGATGATGGAGGAGAATTATAATGTTATATAATTAGTTTAGTCTATTTTTCTTAATTGGTTCTATCCCTATGCTCGACCTGATGATGCACTGCTACATTTTTTTGTTTCTTTGAGATTGAAACTCAAAAAAATTGTAGATTTTTTATTTTATTTTGTATTGAATTCACTGTTGTTTTCCTTTTTGAGAGAGAGAGAGAGAGAGGGGGGGGCAATATTAACAGACTATTATTTATTATTATTTTGTAGTATTATATCCTAGTAGTATAGTGATAGCAGTTCAAGGGGTTTCCCTTTAATATGAAGTTTATAGCTGAAGTTTTTGGTGGTTCGCTTATTTTCGAGGTGTCAATGAAACGGATTTTTCAATTTTTGTATGTGTGTGGGAGAACAGCTTGGTAAATTCTAGCTAGGCCAGTTCACAGAAAAAAAAAATTAATTAAAAATAAAAACTAATAAACTTTGCATAAGAGCAATGGTTGGTTTTTCTATACAGATTTTGGCACGCTTGCACTTATAACATACAAAACCCATTTAACTTCACCTTTTGGATAAAATAAAAACATCCAATAGAAAAAGAAAAATTGAGTTTTGTTTGTGTGATTAATATTGTAAAGACAAGCAGTTAATATATATACTCTGTTTATTATTATATTATTAGTATCCTTATTTGATCGTATTCCTTTTTGTTCTCACTTTCTCTTCTTGTATTTTAATTATATTCTTTCTACATTTGTTTTTGGCTTATATTTTTTTGTAATACTTTTGTTACTTCATTAGTTTTTTTTTAATATTTTTTTTCTATATGATAATTAGAATAGAATTTGTTCGATTTTTTATTTAGTATTTTTTTTTTTAATTTTTGCAAGCTGAAACCAAAACAAAAAAAAAAACAATATGAAAAACAAAAAAAAAAAATAAATTTAAAAAAATGGAAAAAAATTAAATAAAAAAGTATGTATATATATGCAATAATAATAATTAAATAATATTAAAAACATACACTAAGAATTAAACTATTAAACACTAAATAAAATTATAATGAATAATTCATTTTTTTATTCTTATTTTTCTTTTTAATCTATCATAAATCAAATTTAAAGGTATCTATGCTGAAATTGTTTTTGTTTTTTTTTTCTACTTTTAGACAACAAAGAAGATTTTCAAATTTACTCATGTATTTTGGGCATATTGCAATTGCTAGCCCTTTGGGAAAAAGTTTAAGTCTATGGAAAAAACAGATTGCAAAATTGCCTAATTGCCTTCGGATTGATTTACACTATGCAAACAAAAAGTTTCACCCATGATACCAAAAGTTATAAACAAAATTAACTAATCGAGTTTTCCAAAAAAACTAGTTCCACTACCGATCAAGAGTGACCGAAAAGATATTGGTTTAAAAAAATCAATTTTCGTCTAAAACAAAAATTTTAAGAAGAGATTTTGAAGAATTTTATGAAAACACCATATTAGACAATATTAGAAACTGCTAAAAGAAAAGTATACTATTGTATAAAAAAGGCTTTGTAAACAGCAAATTTAAAAAGAATTTTGCCTTTCATAACAAAATAAAAAAGTGCTTTCAAGCAAAACAAATTAGCAACTATTTCCAGAAAGGATATGAATCTGGCTTAGTGTTTATTGTTTGCGTGAATGAGGTCTAACAGATTAACTTTAAAGGGCAAAATTCTAAATTGTTATTTGAATTTTCTATTGATGAAGAAATATAAGCAATAATAAAATGTCATGGCAACAAAAAACTTTCATGGTCCATTTGAATTATTCTATAAAAAAAAAAACTCGAAAAAAGTATTTTAGAAAATTATGATAAAATTTTAAAATAAAAACAAATTCTAAATTGTTTTTTTAGCCCTTACCGGAATAGGATGAATGGTAACGATAAATGAAGTATTGGTATTGTTAATAGGAAAATAAATTATTAGGATGCGCTTATCTTTTGTTAAAAATTTAAACCAAAAGATGCTTGCATGAAAGCTAAAATGTTTTTCAGAAGTAAAGTTTTAATTGAATAAAAAAACAAAATATTCAATTAAAAATTAGGCGATTTAAAAACACCTATTTTTCGTTCACAAATAATAATCCAATACATTTTTTAATGAAATTTTATCAAATATCGACAATGAATTTTAAAACAATTAGTAACGTCAATTAAAAGATACTTGGATTTGAAACGATAATGTGAATCACAGATTAATTATATTAATCGACCTTTAATAACAAAAAATATGAAATTAATATTTAAAATAAAAGAATATTTATTATTATTTTGTTTTTTATTCAAACTCAATATGTTTTTAATTGGTCAAGGTAATTGTTTAAGTTGACTTGGGGTTTGATATGCATTTTCGTGACTTGTGTAGTAAATTATATAAGCATGATAACATACAATTCTCATAGAGCCAGGATCTACGTCAAAATGAATATATTCTTCGTATGATGCTTAGCTGGGGCCCAGAAAACAAAAGAAAATATTATAAATTTTCAAGGAAATCACACATATTTGTTATGGTTAGTTAAATAGCGAATTTTTCAAAAAAAGTGCGGATTTTTTAAAAATCAATACAATGCTTTTCAATCTAAAACTCAAGAAGTGTTGTTTTTAGCTAAGGGTATCAACTTATTGACTGTGGCCTTTATGGATGTTACTACTACTATTTGTCCGTCAGAATGGAATAAACTATATATTTTGATTTTCAAAAGAATGTTTCAAGATGAAAAATATTTAACATTTTACATTGCTTTTAATGACATTGAAAAGCGCAGTTTGTTTTCTTTATTTTCGATCTAGTCAAGTCGACAAAAGTCCAAATTCGCTCATTTCGATATCCTAATAGAAATAATAATGACAATTAGAGACGATATTCAATATCTTAAATAAGTTGATTTACTTATCGATATTTTTGTCAATAGAGATATTAATTGATAAGTAAACATTTGATTTTGAAATTTAAAAAAAATGAGAATTTTTGTTTTATTTCTATATTTTTTGGCTAAATTTCTATATATGGATTTCAAATTCAATTAAATCGGATCTTTTGAAAAGTCATATTAGTGGATTTTCTCATTAATGACGATGCAAAAAAGTATAATGTCGAACGAAATATTTATCGATGTTTTTTCAAAAATCGATTATGGATTCTGAGATCCTTTAGGCCAACTTATTATGCATAAACGTTTATAACAATGTTATATTCTTAATTATTTATTTAAATAATTTTCTTTGAATCTCCCGTTTATTTATTTTTCTTAATACAAAAATATTTTATATTTCATTCTTAATTAACATTAAAAATTTTGTGATTTTTTCCATAAAATTTTATAAATTATTATTAAAAGATAATACACGAAAAACTTCCTTATTTATGCTTATTCCTTCAGAAATATAATGTCGATCTAATACGTTTTTGATAATAATGCAATTTATTGGTTGGAATTTATTAATACTTCTATAAATATGGGTGTTCACTTGAGAAGTGGCAAATCACGTACATACAGATCTTTTTGAAAATACTTGCATTTCCTTCATATTTTCTTTTAATCACTCAAGCATACAAAAATTTGTTGTTAACATTATTGTTAACTCGTGGTGTCCTCAACTTAGTTTTCAATAAAAAAAACATAATTGTGTGAATTTGGGTCATGTTCAAGTTGTTATCATTTGTTGCATAGTTTTATTTGTTGTACAACACGTCAACGAAATATTTAAATTGAAATTGGATGTTGCAATTTTTTCCAGAATCTAAAAGTTTTCTTCTATGTTTGTTTTGTTGATACACATCTTAAAGGCTATTCATTGGCGAAAGAGTATATAAAATTAATATGTATAGATTTGTTAGTGTAGTGTAGAGATGACCGGTTGGGGTGGTGGGGGAGTGACAACGAAAACGAAACAGCTGTATCAATATGCTAATGATTGCAATGCTGTTGATGATGGGTGATGACGAAGATGATGTGTGATTTACCATTGTTAGATGGACGTTTTTTCTTTTGCTGATGATGAGCTATACATCGAAGGCTTAGGCAAAAAAAAAAAACCAAAATATCAAAATGGTTGATAATTTTTGTCTTTTTTTAATTTCAGTAGAATAGGAACGTAATTTTAACGATCTTTGCCATACTCCGCGCAATCATTCTTTAATGGTTTTCTCTTCTATCGATGCTGTTGTTTTCCATCCTCCTTTAGATGCGGTTTTCCAAATTAATTATTAGTTTTCCTATTTACAGTGTATTGCGTTGCTATTAGAGAACTATTCAAAGAAACAAACTTTTGAAATTAAACAAGTAAAATTGGCTATTAGAAACACAATACAATCTCTTTACTATTGTCACCGCGTCTGTCAACAGTTTTGTGTAGAGCGTCCTCGAGTATAGTAAAGTTGTGTCATACGTTTCGATTTATGTGGTATATAGATTTGTTCATCAACTCCATCTGGGGACACGAGCCACGGCACCTCACGTATGCGAACATACAAAGTCGTCTTTAACGTGAAATTTACGGCCTCCGATCGATATACACTCGCGTATTTAAACCATCCCAAATGCCTTCCATTATGGTTTAGATCATGGGCCACTTGTTGGCCATTTTTATGTGTCTTAATTACTCTGGATTTAGCCACTCTGCACTGAGGAGTAAAGACATTTGTGTCAATTGTATCTTGCAGGTAGAAATCCATAAGTGGCCACCCATTCGATACTAATATTGGTCTTTCCCTTAGTATGGTGTCGACACAGGATTTCGATCTTGAATTTCGCTTTGAATACTTCCAAGTTGTATGGGTCCCCTGCGTTAACACCAGATAAATATACATACGAATTGCCTCGGGGTCGTTGGCTGGAGAGCGTACGCTCATAGGTTGCGTTAAATCATGGGAAATAATATGAAAACCATCGGGTCCAATCTAAATTAAATTTACGTCATCCTTGAAAAACCACACGCCGCCGATGATTTTTCCTCCAATTGACAGTGGGAGTTGGCAAATGTAACGTTTCGGTTTGATGAAAATTTGTGAGAGTACGGGTTCGACTTTTAGCTTTTTGGCAACCACTAACGTAACTGACCGCGTTGAAACTTGATCCATTCGATGAGGAGCTATGGTTTGATCCCGAGGAAGGGTGTTTGTGGCGGGCAACTTTGAATTTTGGTTCAGGGTGGAGATGACTGTGATCCTGTGGTATTTGATTTGCTGTGTGTGGTAGGTGACTAGATGCTGTCCCTCCTCCGGTACTTACTGCTGGCTGCGGAAAAATTTGAATTTGAATTGAAGAGCATGTACCGGTATGGACATGACTGTAAACTATTGTGGGTAGTGTTTGATGTGCGTGGGGCCGTGGCGGGGTACAGGGGTACTTGTGCTGTTGATAATATATGGATGATGAAGAAAACTGGTCTGATGTGATGATGTGGATATTAGTGGGCTGTTTTAGTTGCAATTGTTTAACTGTGTTTGCGATTGCGGCCAGACCAATGATGATAGGGCCATGATGGCTATGGCTGGTATTTGTTACAGTTATCCCATTGTTGATTTTGTTGATTGTTGTTGTTGCTATCTGGCGTACACCTACTACACTAACATCCATTGGCAGGTTGGGTGACGACTACTATTGATTGTTGTGATGATTATTTTTATGATTTGTCGTGTGGTTAGTGGTCACCGCTAGATGTTTCGATTAGAAATGTTGGAAGTCTGAGGATGTGAACGTTGGCATGGACATGAGATGTAACTGTGGCCGGCCGTTGTCAGCTGCCGCTGCCAACGATGTAGCAGCCGCTGAGCTAACTGTATATATTGCCAGGATGTTTTAAGGTAATTGCAAAGCTATCAAATTTGCTTCTCCGTGGAATTACCCAAATTCGCACACTTTTGGATACGTAAATAAGTTTACGAAAGTTTTGAATAGTCGTCCGAGCTAAGAAGTAAAGTTTTTCATTTGGAGTTGCTATTTATAAACTGCGAGGTTGTAGTTGTTTATAAAAAATATAAGTATTAAAAGCAAAAAGTTTTTAAATATTTATTAGTAAAGGATCCTTTATAGTTCTATGAATAAGTTTGTTTTTCTATTGATTTTGCATAGGCTGGTTAGTATTTTTTTTTACTTGAATTTAAGAACTTGTTTCTAATGTGACCGTTGTATAGTGTCAAGAGTTTTCCCATCTTAGTAATCTGTGAACTCCAAAATCTTTTTAAGTTAGGGTAGTAACCGATAACAGTGCTTCAGTGGTGTTGCGAAAGTGAACAATCGTTACCAAAAAAACGCACAACACAAAGCCTATGTATACAACAAATTCTTCTCTCTTTCCACTTGACGTTGCCCGGTTTTATCTATGTCTGGCTGGCTCTGCGCTTTTTGGTTGTCTTGCCTTTACCTCTCTATGGTTATTTACTAATGGATTGCTAACGAACTATTTGGCCAATGCTATGTTGTCTCTTAGTGTGCGACACATATTGAATTTTGTTGTATTTTTTTTTATTTACTATATTGAATATTCCGCATATATATTTGTTTGTTGTTGACGTGCGACAACCAGAAGTATCAGTTAACACTATGTGCTGGCGATTTATGTTGTTGTTGGTGTAGGTTGTTTGATTTGTATGGTATTTTTTGTTTATTTCGCAAGGTTTTTCTTACTTTTTTTGTTGATTTATTATTTTATATTCTCTGCGGAATGTTTTGCTTTACGTATAGTGGAATCTATTTATGTAGAATGATAGTAGAGCAAAAAAGGAGGAACGAAGTGTGTGAATAAACATGAAAACTGTCGAGAAACAGCAACGACGCAAATCTCACATACATTGGTATGTTCATTGTTGCTGACAATCTGGTTCACTCGCTAGCTATCTAGCTTGCATTGCTTGCTGACTGACTGGTAAATAGGTGGTAGGTAGGTTTAGGTAAGATGGTTGACGAACGGCCAGCTATGATATAATGTTGTTTAGAGATGAAGATAGAGAACGGTGAAGACGAGAGAGAGGCGAACTCGGGTGGAGAGTTTGTGTTTGCCACGCGACTTTCACGAATCGATTAACTTTGATTTTTGCTACTGGCTGTTGGCTGGCTATTGTTGTTGATCGCCGTTCGTCTCTATTCTCGTTTGATGTTTTTTGTTATTCAATATCGGAGTTTACCCTCCGTTATAGTGCTAGACTCGTAGTGGGTTCGTATTCTTTTGAAGTTTTCTTCAACGTGACTATAGGATCAGCTGGAACAGGCTGCACACAATTACTGTTCTTTGCAAGAGTAATGATGCGTACGTTGAGAGAGCGAACGCAGAGAAACAAAAAGAGATCTTTGTTCCCCTACTCGCAAAGGTTTTTGTTTTTCTTTATTTTTGAGTTGTTTTTTGATAGTTATTGGCTCTCTGAGTATGAATTGATGAGAATATTGTCTCAAACTTCAACTGTATTGTATTATCTGTGGTATTTGCTTAACTTCTTTCACTGAAACCTGGTCCGCTGCAGGCAGTTTATTTATAGTATATTTCCCTGTTCTGCAGTCTTCTTCTGACGTCATTGTTAGCTCTGTGTTCCCTTGTCGTTGTTTGGTTGTCTCGTTCGCCGCCGCTTTCGTTGTTTTTTGTTTTTACCTAAATGAGAAGTTATAAAAATAAAGAAGAAAATCAAGATGTGTTCAAGATTTTTCTGTATGGATTTTGACATGCATGGCATTCTTCATGGCTATATCTTTCTTCTGTGTTGACTTTTGTGTTTTTTGTTTGTACTGAGTTTTTCTTGATTTCGGTTACTAAATGTAGGGTGAGATTGTTTATCTTTCTCTCTGTTAGATGTGAAAGTCTCGAAGGATTCTTTTAAATTTGCATATCCACAAAAAAAAAAAGAAAGTTCCCCATAGGTGTTTAGTTATTTCGTTACAATAAGAAAATAAATTTTCGAAGTAATTTTAGTTTTTGTGTTTGGAATAGATACCTATATGTAGTACATATAACAAAGAATATAAGATTAGGGTTCACTGAATACATATACGATAGGAGGCATATGACTAGATGTAGGGCATTCACTTTTGATGTGAGTGGTATATAAGACAAGGATGAGATGTTATTTGCTAGTTAATTCAAAAGGACCATTTCGTTATATTAAACCTGTTATTTTTATCGTTATTTTTAGTGTATAGAAAATTTGGAATGCTTTGATATTTTTAGGAGCTTTACTTAAAACCGATGAGTACAAAAGGATTAACACAAGTGTTAACCAAATATACCTAATCTAAATCTAAACTCCTATATGTTTTGATGAGGTTAAAATAGGCGCATATTGGCGATAGCTTTTTAATTTACAGCCTGGTGTCTGTATGTCGATCGAGCTCTATCGATCGACCTAAATGGAAACAACAGACTGAACTTTATACCATGCCATTTCGTCGATCGATAGAGCTCGTTCGACATACAGAAACAGGCTGTTAGTTGAGTTGGATTAAGTGTTCGTTAAGTATGATAGCAATTTGCTTTTTAATTCACTCTTATGTTAAGAAAATTGAAATTAAACTAAATTGTTAATGTACACACAATTTTTGTCGCTAGTAAGATTTTTATCTACTTAAAGTATTTTTAAAAAATCCCGAAAAAAATTCCGTGATCCCGGATTTCGGGATTTTATAAAATCGATTCGCGAATGACATGCCTTACCTGATCTAAACATTAATGAGATTGGGGAAACTAACCACATCGAGTTAGCTGTCGAAATTACTTGGGCAGGTGCCTGCTTATGAGAGGTATTTTTAATGTGATAAATAGCAAACTTCCACGATGATTGTCCACTTTTGAGAAGTATCCCGATTTCAAGAAAGTATCCAAGTTTGCAGGTTTCACTGTATAATGATTATCATCTGCATAAAATGCTGGAAATAAATGGCTTTTGGGCTTTGCGTTTTTTTCTGAATTTTCTTAAAAGAAATGAAAATCGATAATCAATATTGAAATATGTTATTCACCGATATAGTTTCGAATCATATTAATCCGTACATTAGCGTTGCTACAGCATGGTTTCATGATGAATTCGCTCGTACTGTAACTAATCTAGTTTGCGTTTACGAGAAACTTGGTATTTCGTACTTCGAGGAATGGTTACAGGTGGATGCATATACATGGACTTTTGTAAGGCGTTTGATAAAGTAATGCCATGAACTTCTGTTATGAAATTACAAAAAGTTTTGGTTTTCATCCATTGATTGTAAAGGTGGTTTACAGTCAAGGTAGTAATTTAGGGCCTTTACTTTTTATTTTATTTATTAATGACATACGTAAATGTTTTCGTTTTGCTAAGTATTTGATCTACGCAGATGATATTTAGATATTTTTGAATGTATCACGTTTAGAGGACACGTTACTGCATCAGGACGACTTGAATCGGCTTGTTGTTTTGGTGTGGTGAGAATCATTTGCCGTTAAATGTTGAGAAGTGTTATTTTCTTCCTTATTGTCGGGCTGATATGCGCGTTTCTTCGAATTATTGCATTCATTATCAGTTTTTATTTCGATAGTAGCTTATAATTTCAATATACCATAATTGGATTTATATCTTGCCCTAAAGCATATTCTTCTTTGCATTTATTAAAAGGAATAGTAAGGATTCTATCAGTCATATACCCGTACGTTTTTATATACTTCATTTGTCAGGTTAAACTTGGGAATATGCGTCAACTTTGTCTGGAATCCCGTAACTGTGGTATTCTGATAGAGTTGAGAGATTGGCAAAAGAAAATTCATAAGATTTGCACTAAATCTTCGTTTTACTGAAGATCCTCTTCCTGGGTATGAATCCAGATGTAAGGCTCATAATATTTGGAGACTTTGGCCAATAGGAGAAAGAAAGATTTCATTATTATTTTTGTAGTAAGGTTAATCTAATGGTTATATTGATTGCCGCTTTGCGTTCCGTGGAAATTGGCTTTCATGTTCTGCCTAGGAGTTTTAAGAATGAGAGTGACTTGTCTACCCCAGATTGACCCAATGGGTCAAACTTTGTAATAATAGAGAAAGAAAGCTCTTTAAATTAAATAATTTCATAGACATTGTTCTGCTGTATAAGTTGTGCTTTATTATAAGAAATGTAAATGGAATGCGATTTAATTGTCTTTTGAATATGTATAAAAATTTATAAAATATTTAAACACATGTATGTAGATACATATGTCTGGTGTATATATCGTATATGGTTATAAAAAATACTTTTGTTTACTTTTAAATATAATATACTAATCACAAAAAAATGTGTTAATGTATGTGCGGATGTGACATTGTATCACCTGATCACTTGATCATACTATGTACACAAGCTGGACTACAAAAAGGCATATTTTGTTTAACACAAAAACGACCTCCTATCAATGACTTGTCACAGTTGGCACCAGCACAAAGAAAACACGAATCATGCCAATGTATATCATTCCAGGAGACCCCCTTTTCTGTAGGTCCTATAATTTGAAGGCACCGCTGGCAAGGTTTTCCAAAGTGTTCATCGTAACACTTAAGGCATAGTGGCATATTAGTCTTTTCATCTGGTACATACTGATGTCCTGCCAGAGGATCATCACAGTGGTAACAACAAAAATGTTTTATATGGAATGTAGAGCCCTCGGCTGCTGTATATTCCTTGGTAAAGATCAATTCATCACAAGCTTTGCAACGTGGTATTTTCAATTTCAAAGCCAAATCACGGCCACAATAAACATGACCTTGATGGAAGAAATAAACGAGATCTGCTAAAAGTTCTCTACACTCGTAACAACGGAAACAATCTGGATGCCAAGCAAATTCTTTGCCAGCTCTTTCGGCTTTAACAGCAACTTCGCCAAAGTGGATAGCCATTTTGCAATCGGGACAGTTAACAGCAACTTTTGTGGGCAGATCAGCATGACCTGTTGTTAGTATAAATGCAATTTTTGATTATAAACAATGACAATAGGCACATCCAATATTTATACTTTACCATGCTTATCATTGTTTCCCTTTAATGATAAATTATGCAAATTCTTCTGTAGAGCATCTGTGGAAGGTGCCACCGAGGGATACATATTCATATCTTGTATACCCGGCACACTTACAAGTTTTCCTGGCAAAGCCTTTATATCATCCACATAAGGATTGCAAACACCAGCAGCACTATGACTGGGTGATTCAAACCCTGAGTCTGTACTTCGTGATATACTCATAGCTTGTCCCAAATTAATATTGATAGGAGCATAAGCAATATCTAAGCTTCCTGGTAATGCAGTAACATATTCCCTTACCTCTTCGTACAGAGGTCGATCAGAACGTAATTCCTTTGATAATTGTTCCAATGGCTTCAATTGTTGACAATTGGAATAATTGATGTTCAAATCATCTAGATTTCTAAAAAGCCTTTCATAGAATGGAGCATTGAGAACAGCACTTTGCAACATATCCTTGTTAGTGACACCAATGGATTGAAGTTTTCTCTTGGTAACATCTGTTAAATCTGTATCAAATATATCCGGTTTATCGCTACGTAGACCCAAACTTAAGGCCAATATGGGATGAGTTTTCTGTTTAGCTTTTTGTATGGCATTATTCAAAGAATCCGAATTTATAATATGTGCAAAAACTGGATCGCGTTCATAATCAACATTGGTTGGAAGAAAATCTGGCACAGTGTTTGATGTAGTTACATTACCAAATAGAACTTTTCTCATGGGAGTGTCTTGTTGCATTTGAGCTCCATATTTCATTTTGTTCAAAGAAAATGTTTTTGAAGGTAGGGGCGAATTGAATGCCAAATCATTAATAAATTTGGATGGGGTTTTTAGCGGTGAACTGTATGATATAGCATTAGGCATGTAGACCATAGAATCAAGGTCTTTTTTGATGACAGGATTTGATACATATTCCTTGCGTAAATCAACAAGCGGGCCCAATCGTGGATCACGGGATATATCCAGATTTTGTTTCTGTGTTTTAGTAAAAAAAATAAAATAAACAAGTGACCAGAAAATATATTCTAATAAGAAATAAATGGCCAAATAATATTATTGGTATCCAAAAATCACAGTGTGATATTGATAATACAGTTTTGCGACAGACATTGACTGTGTAAAATTTTGGCTTTTAAAATTAATTCAAAAAAGTAAAAGTAAGTTGGCTTTCAACATGGAAACCGAATATAATATCCAGCTTAAAGCTGGAAAGGAAAATTTGCATGAGGTAGATGTTATCGACCTATAACCACAGGAAAAACCTAGCAAAAATGCTCTATTGCCACGCAATAGGAATTATCACAAGAGCTACATACCGTGCGGCAAGGCCGAATTCAGGGGTGGGGGGTGAGGGGGATCAAACCCCCCGAAATGAATGAATACATATATAATGACCTTATTCCATTCTAACAATTTTGGTATTGACACCATATATTACCACTACAGAAACTCACTATTATCATTGGTCTTCTGCAAAACAACTAACGGAGTATATAATCAAATTTAATTTTTTCATTATGAATATAAAAAAACCATTACTACTATTAAAATATTGGCCATATCTACCTATTTTTAAAATGTTAAAATAGAATGCTGATCCTAGAGCGAAAAGAAAAAGTTACAGTTTTAAAGTTTTAATAGTTTTGGTAATGTGATTTTGTTTGTTAAGAAATAAATGAGAATTGAATAATTTTCAAATACAAATAAAAATCAAATAAACTTGCGATGAATTAAAGCACCAAAAATCAACTAACCAATTAAAAAAACTATTGTTTTTCATTAAAGGCGGGCAAAAAGTCATAGAAGAACTAAGAAATTAATCTGGGGGCTAATCACGGCATTCGATATCGAATTCATAACCGTATCGAAAAAATTGTCGATATGGTTCTTTGCCAAGCTAGGATGCTCGCTCCCGAACTCGACTATGACCAATTTTTGTTTAACTTTTATTGGAGTTGCATTAGTCCTAAATATTCAAAATATGTTCATTATATAGTGAATTTACTACAAATTAGCAACAATTCGAACTAAAACTAATACATTTACTATTCCTATATGGCGAAAACAATGTAAAAAACAAGTGAAAAATGTTTTACGATTGCAATTTACGCAATC
>PGFW01016715.1:53242-67185 GCA_003123925.1 Haematobia irritans | reverse complement strand
ATTTTTATATAAATAAATATATATTTTTAGCTGCATAGAAAAATCTTATCGAAGATGTTGAAGAAAAGCTGGAGGTTTTATTTTGAAAAACGCTTACCTATAAAACTTGCACAAATCATAGAATACTAGTTGAAAAGTCCGTCAAACGACGGTCGAAAAAAAACAAATTGTTTTTGTTCTCGCACCACAAATTTCATTTTTGGAAAATGTCTTTCTGCTGTTTTATTTGTGTTTGTTGTTCTTTTTGTGAACATGACTCGCTTTGTTTGGCCATAGCAACAACAACGAAACAGCCAAACACACATGTGTAAATGAAATGGCGCAAAACCTGCGAAAAGAACCTGCCTAATTCAGCGATGGAAGCACTTGGAGAGTGCAATAAAGAGATATTTCCAAACGTGCATATTCTTTTAAAAATTTTGGTCACTTTGCCAGTTACTCAGGGATGGAAAATACAATTTTTAAGAAAGTACAAAAAAGGTATTTTTTGAGCGGAAAGGTACTTTTTACTAAATTTCAACAAAAATTTCACTGAAAGATTATGTCAGACGACTAAATTTTAAAGAAAATAAAATTTTGACAAAATTTTCTATATAAATAAAATTTTGCAAAAATTTTCTATAGAAATAAATTTTTCAAAAATTTCTATAGAAATAAAATTTTGTACAAAATTTTCAATTGAAATAAATTTTGACAAAATTTTCTATAAAATAAAATTTTGCAAAATTCTATATAGAAATAATTTTTGACAACATTTTCTACCGAAATAAAAAATCGATAATATGAATCACGTTTTTTTTTCGACTAAATCATTCTTGAAGTTCAATAAATCCGGTTTTTGACTATGTCTTTTACAAAATCGAGATTTTCTTCCCACATGAACATGTTTGTTTTGCCATATTTGTAAAAGACTATTAGCAAATAAGGTTGATAAAGACTTTCTCAAAATATTAAAATATTTTGTCAAAGCTATTGTACCATAAATCTGATATCGACTCAAAAATGTCTACACAAAAGGTACTAAATCATTCGCGGGGGTACTACGGTACTGACCGGAGTGAAAAAGTATTGAAAAAAGTACTATAGTACTGCATTTTCCATCCCTGCAGTTACTACGTACTCATCCGAACTTTCATTTTCAACAATGAAGAAATTAAAGACGTATCTTAGAAATTCGACTAGCGAGAGTAGACTCAATGGATTGGCATTAATGTCGGTTCATCGCCGAATAAATGTGCCGACTGAAGAAGTAATTGATTTATTTGCTGCCCAAAAAGCCCGTCGGCTCAATTTAATATTATAAAAATATTGTATACATACCTATGCATAAATAAAATTTTCTACACATGAGATTATATGAATATTTTTTTTTAAGTTGAACCCCCCCGAATTAAAATCCTGGCTACGGCCTTGCCGTGCGGTGCCGATAACATAGTTTTCCTTTTGTAAGCAATATGGGAGCAAAATATAATAATCGATAATAACAGATTCAATAATACATCTAAGCATTTCTTATGGGAAATTTCCCTAGATTAATGGAGAAAATGTAGGTGTCGATAACAAATCTCATTGAAAATTCTGAAGGAAAATCTTTCTAAATCTAGTTCGAATTTGTTCAGTCCAAATTTGTTCAAATTTAATTCCTTAGACAGTTTCTTCTCTCGCCCCTTCCTACAGCGGGGCGCTGCTTTCCATTACATAGCGCCTTGTCATATCTCATAGGATCGTTCAATACATTCTAATTCAAGTCAGAAGTGTCCAAATTATTTATCAGACTAGTAGCTCGTTACATTATACTTACATTTAAAACTGCAATATTTTATCGTATATGGGACCATTCAAAACTAACTTTGTACAGCTGCTTCATTGTTAATCCATTAGCTTTTGTTTTGTTACTGGTGATAGCTTTATGCATTCCTTGCTTATTGGTGGGCCATCCGACAATGGTCTGAAAAGGCTACAAATATTTTGCCATATGCACATGGCGGGCCAGGTTCAATAATAGCTTTGGACAATTTATCATTACTGACAGGGTACAGAGAATCAGGATCGGAGACTGGATTGCTCTTTTATGGCAGACATGCTTTCAAATATTCTCGTCTCAAATAGTTCCATAATCGTCAGCCAAACGTGGTTTTTGTATTTCAGCTACAGTTGCATGGGCATAATTACCAACTCTCACAACATTACTTGGCCTACACAATGATCTCTTATTTTTTGGACACTACTGCATCAGTTGGTTGGATTCTGCTCTGTGAGATTATCACAGAAACCATCATCCAAATCGTGAGGGGAACTTGAAATTTCAAGTTGTTGCTTTCTCTTAGCTGCCGCTTCGCTTCCCGCTACAGGCACATTCTTGCTGCCAAGTTTGTCCAGATAATCAGCGACCACATCGGGAGCAGCATTTGGAGCACCCAGTCACTTTGACGGGTTGGCTTAAAGTTTTTATTTTTGATAACTAAAAATACAATATACATTAAGTTAAGCATATATTTATTTGCTCATCAATCTTTTAGCCATTTTACATTACCATGCGGGTTTTAGACCTAATTTGTTCCCAGAATTTCAAATTGTGCCCATCCGGATGTATCATCAATCTTGACACATATGTTGATCTTTTTCGGCATTTACAATTTCGACAAACTTTACGCCAAAAAATGCAGATCCAATCCTGGACATTTGTCATTACAAACACTACATGGAGCTCCCGCCCTACTTCATGGGACCAAGTTTTGCGAACTTTAATCTCTCACGTCTGTCTTACGAGTTTTTGATAACCATTCGGGAGCGGCGGGGAGTTTCCACACACGATGCCCATTTGTGTCTTTGTCCATTATTACAACCATTAGATTCCTCCCATTGATTGAAAGGAGACTGATTTGAGCATTGCGTCGTGTCAAACTGTAATGACTACAACTGAAGATACAAGCTTCGACTATCTTTCGATTTAACCAATTAAAAAAATATAAAAGACCGAAAGTTCGACAATGGCGAACTCTATATATCTACACCATAGAATTCGTTAGTAAAATTCTACTAAAAGAAGCTTTCAAAAAATACATGCTTAACAACTTTCAAGTGTAAATTCTACTTTGTAGTTCAATGAATTTCCCACAATTTATTGATAATTGGTTGATAGTTTTTGATGAAATTAGGAGGATGCTTGATGAAGGAATATTGGTTAATCCCCAAACCATTTGCAGCGAAGAGGCTTTGCCAAATACACTTTCTTCAAAGGCATACTTTCTTCCTCTATTGAGTTAAGCTACTCACTGTAGTTTAGCCAACGCCATGGTTAAGCTGAAATCAACAACAAACAGTAATAGAGAAAACCGACAATAACAAAACGTAACACAATATATCATCTAGGGTTTGCGTTCATAAAAGAAAATTCATCTGCCGAATAGTTGCTTGAAAAGTACGGTTAAGTCAGCTTATAGTTGCAGCCCGATTATTCACTTAGGACTATTCAGTCCGATTGTGCCATACCACTCACGTGCATGCGAACTTCTCTCTTATCACTGATGTGCGCTGCCCTGATCCAATATTCAAGCTCCAATGACAAAGGCACCTACTTTATTAATTACTTTTCGTAACGGCGTCTCCACATTGCAGTGAAACCACGACTTAGAGAAGCTTTGAATCACACACAGCATTACTGATGTGGGATAATCCACCGCTGAAAAAGAATTTTGGTGTTTGTTGCGAAAACTGGAGTTCGAACCAACGACCCTCGCAAGGCGGCATGCTACCTGAAAAGTTGGAGCTTTTACATTACTGCGTGTTTCAGCCCTGTGCATTTGCGTTATCGCAAAGTTATCAACAGTTATCTCGATAGCTGTAAAAAAAAAAGAAATCCGATTATTGAATGACACTAGGACGTGAGCAGCAATAAGTCGCGGTACCCGCATACGAATTAAAAAAGCCAATGGATAAATCTCAAAACACAAACTTATTAGTGCTTATTTTTATTTTACATCTTCAGTTAGGTATACAGGAATCACAAACAACGTAAGTAATTCATAAATTTGGCGAACTTTTAAATTTTACAATAGAAAAAGTGCACCAGTTCTAAGAGTTAATAATGGGTATTAAGTTCGAGTTTAAGGTTGTACTTCCGTAGACTATGTTACTGTTTTTCGAGTTAGAAAACCAACCTTTATGTGTTTCGCGATATACTTTTCCTTAAATAATCAAAATCTGTATAATGATAAAACAAACAATATTCCCATAATATCTTGCCGAAATTTTAGGAGGAACAAGAGACTGTGTATCAATTGAATTAATTTTTATCTGCCTTTACTATTGAACGTTATTAATAAAGTAAACCCGCCGAAACATTTCAACTCGAAAAAAACGCGAACTCCAGTACTTACCCTTTAGCCCGCTAAAATCGTACATTTTTCACGATACTTTTTCTTAATAATCATTTTAAGACAATACAAAACTTTGTGAAAATTTGCTTTGGGCTTTTCCCAATCAAGTATATTAATAAAATTTGCAACAAATATGTATAATGTCGATGCATTTTTTCTTGACTGATTTAGTTTTCACTTTAGCGATTTTAGCGGCCTACAAAGGTGAGTACCTATGTTCGGCGTTTTATCACCAAAACACCTTAAATTACAAGTCAAATATAAATTATGGGAAACGATTATTTAATTTTGTTCGACGCTCTTGCCAAATTAATGTGATGAAAAGAATCCAAGGAACTTTTGATTGCAAAATAATTTTTATATTTTCCTAAAAATTAAAGTTCCATTAAAACAAAAAAAAAAGTAAACGTAAAAAAATCCTCTCTCTCAACGATCCGAAAAATTTAGATTTCGATAAAAAGTTCTGGATATCGAATGCCGTGATTAGCCTCCTGCTATTGTTATAGCGGTACTGTAATAATGCCCTCTCTTTTGTCCATTAAGTTGGAGAAAAAAGATCTGTTAATCAATTTCCAAATGGAGATAAGTTTGGAGGGGCAAGCAAACCAGTTGGCCATTGTCATGTAGTTATTGTAGATCATTGATTAATTAAAATTAGATAGGATTTTACGTAGGCGAATTTGCCACATCTAGAGGGGCCAATAAACAGTTAATGTATATGAGGTGGCCCTTAATCCTAAAAAAATGGGCTAAATACAGAGAAGACATATCAGGAAGTACGTTAGTTTATTTCTTATTCCAAGCATTTAGGTATGGAAGCAAATGGATTTATCTAGAATTTGTTGGGGTGAAAACTATCTTGGGTCACCGTCTCCGGGACAAGACAGATATGATGACTTACATCAGAAGTCATGACTGTACATCACACCCTAATGCCCTGTTCTTGTAAATCGGAAAACTTATTCAAAAGATGAACAGTCACTCGAATTCAAATCATTTTGGGGTTTTCCATTTTTACGGCCATTTTCATGTAGCTCCGTTAGACTTTAACTCCCAGTTAACAGAAAGTAAAATGGATATATCTTCTCTCGGGTTTATTTTAACTGAAAAATTTTTAGCACTTAAGTTCCTAACTGGCATATGGAATATATAGCCAAGATGACAGATATGTCCATAGTTTTGTTTTTTTTTCCAAACAATCTATGTAACATTTGAAATATTTTATGTCGCATACTATAAGTATAAGATTATAAATCTTGTTGTATGTGAGGCAATAAACTAAATGTAAATGTAAAAAAATGTACGGTTTAAAAGTTCGTTAGCTAACGTGCCACTAACGGAGCTTCATGAAAAAGGGGGTTAAAAGTATTTATGAAAATAGTACATGCATTGATTTTGAAAATGCATTCCCATTTTTTTTTTTTAATGCCCATTGTCATTGTAGAGCACAGAGAGACTTGCATTAGTCTCGCTCCTATTAATTAAAATTAGATAGGATTTTACGTAGGGGAATTTGCCAGATCTAGAGGGACCAACAAACAGTTAACGTATATGATGTGGCCCTTAATCCTAAAAAAAAAGTTGGGCTAAATACAAAGAAGGCATATTACGAAGTACGTTAGTTTATTTCTTATTCCAAGTATTTAGGCGGAAGCAAATGAATTTATCTAGAATTTGTTGGGGCGAAAACTATCTTGTTTCCACAATTTTTTTTAATTAAAACAAAAATCAAAAAATTTAATAGTATCAATTAAATTTTTAATTGGATCAATTAAATTTTTAATTGACTGCTGAAAATATTTCAGTTCATGTAACGGAGCCAGGGCTGTGAAGTCTGAGACGCAGTTTTGGAGTCGGAGTCCGAAGATTTTGCTGGAGTCGTAGAAATTTTGCTCGACTCCGGCGAAACAAAATTTGAAAAATTCCTATATCTGTAACTAAAGAAATATTTGACAAATTAGATAGATTAGGGTTTTTATTCGAACAACGAAAAACGAAGTTCTGGATTTCAGGCTATTTAAAGTGTATTTATATGGATGAAATTTCGCTTCGATATAAAAAGGTTTTACTAGAATGTGAACTGAATTGGTCAATTATATTGTCCATTTTTAACATAATGTCGATTTTTTGACCCCTATATGTTACTCCTTCATAAAGATACAATTTTAAGGCAATACATCAGTAGACACTACGTTCTCGAATTTTTTGGCATGGCATGTCGAAGTTCGACAGGATGGATCATAACGGACCAATTTTGGATACTAGCACCTACATATAAACCTTATCTACTTCTTAGTTTGTGTTAAGACGATTTCCCAGTCTAAAAATTTTCATTTGTTCAGAATTTTGAATTTAGAGACATTTTGAGATCCAATAAATAAACCAAACGGAAAATTTACCGTCGGCCACCAGATAATTAACTTTGAGAAATACTCCATATACACCGCGATGGTCTGTTGGAAAGCTGCAATTTCTAAATTAAACCTCTGCCCAACGGTTCATCTGAAGCCGGTCTTTTGCGCGAGAAAGTTTGTTCTTATCAAAGCCACTCGAAATTCTTTACATTAAAAATTAAATGGATCATAAATGTCCAATAATGATAGCCATTTATAAATTCGATGTGTTCACCATTTTTATTCTAATTAGAAAACAAATCATTCGTCATTTTGTTGATTATAGTGGTTATTTAAAATTCCGCCCGTCCTATCTGATGTAGTCCGAACAATTTTGATTTTTGTGTAATTTTTAATAAAAATGCCTATATTAGATTAACTACCAGGATTTTTAGCTTCTTAAGACTTCTGAAGCCTAATAACTTTTCTTTTTTAATTTTTTGTTTTTATAAGTTACATATTTCTGGAGACTGTTGTTATCAATATTTTTGATGTGGTCTCTATATAGTTCTTGTGTCGTACTTTCTAATTTATTTGGCCTGACATTAAATGTAGATCTTTGGGTGTACATACTAAAACTTGCTGAGAATTTGTCGTTCGAGTCGTATCAAAAATTTTGGGACATATAGACACATACGACAAAAATAAAATACTTATAATCGTCTATTTTTTCCTGGAAACGCTACACTTAAAAATTTACAATTGGAATTACTGTGAAAATATATTAAGTACAATCACTTCGCGAGTCGACTCGAGTCGGAGTCGAGGCCTAATAAGAAATGCTGGAGTCGGAGTCGAAGAAAAATTGACTCGAATCACAGCCTTACATAAATTGCCCGTAAAACTGATCTTATAAGCTATTAGCAATTGCTATACAAATTTCCTGAGCAGAACTATTCTGCTACGCTGCCTCGTCTAGGAATTTCTTGGGACGTGATTGGCCTATCAATACGTCGGTAATTTGAACTGGCTACTACAATGCTTTGACAACATTAAGTTATGTCTAATGAGAGTGACTTGTCATACCCAGATTGATCCAATGGGTCAAACTATTGATAATAAGTGTAGAGAAGAAGCTCTTTAAATTTAAATAATTTCATATGACATTGTTCTGCTGTATAAGTTGTGTTTAGTTATATAAGACAATGTAAATCTGGAATGCGATTTAATTGTCTTTTGAATAATGTATAAAAATTTATAAACATATTAACACATGTATGTAGATACAATAATGTCTACGTGTATATATCGTATTATGGTTTATAAAAAAATTACTTTTGTTTACTTTTAAATATTAATATACTAATCAAAAAAACATGTGTTAATGTATGGTGCGGATGTGACATTGTATCAACCTGATCACTTGCATCATTACTATGTTACACAAGCTGGGCTACAAAAAAGGCATATTTTGTTTAAACACAAAAACGACCTCCTATCAATGACTTGTCAAACAGTTAGGCACCAGCACAAAGAAAACACGAATCATAGCCCAATGTTATATCATTCGCAGACCCCTTTTCTGTAGGTCCTATTAATTGAAGGCACGCTGGCAAGGTTTTCCTCAAAAGTGTTTCATCGTAACACTTAAGGCATATGGCATATTAGTCTTTTTCATCTGCGTACATACTGAATGTCCTGCAGAGGATTCATCACAGTGGTTAACAACAATAAATGTTTTATATGGAATGTAGAAGACCTCGGCTGCTGTATTATTCCTTGGTAAAGATCAATTATCACAGCTTGCAAAGTGGTATTTATCAATTTTCAAAGCAAATCCACGGCCACAATAAACATTGACCTTGATGGAAGAAATAACGGATCTGCTAAAAGTTCTCTACACTTCGTAACAACGCGAACAATCTGGATGCCAAGCAAATCTTTGCCAGCTCTTTCGCTTTACAGAACTTCGCCAAGTGAGATAGCCATTTTGCAATCGGGACAGTTAACAGCAATTTTTGTGGGAGATCAGCCTAGACCTGTTGTTAGTACTAAATGCAATTTTTGTATAAACAATGACAATAGGGCAATCAATATTTATTACTTTTACCATGTTATCATTGTTTACTTTAATGAATAAATTAATGCAAATTCTTTCTGTAAGCATCGTGGAAGGTTCACCGAGCGGATATATATTCATCATCTTGCTATATCCCGCAACACTTACAAGTTTTTCCTGGCAAAGCCTTTATATCATCACATAAGATTGCAAACACCAGCAGCACTATGGATGGGTGATTCAAACCTGAGTCTGTATTAGTGATATATTCAATAGCTTGTCCAAATTAATATTGATAAGGGAGGGGGTATAAGCATATCTAAGCTTTCCTGGTAATGCAGTAACATATTCCTTACTCTTTCGTAAGAGTCGATCAGAAGTAATTCCTTACGATTAATTGTTCCAATGGCTTCAATTGTGAAATTGGAATAATGTATGGTTCAAATCAATCTAGATTTTCTAAAAAGGCCTTTCATGAATGGAGCATTTGAGAACAGCACTTTTGCAACAATATTTCCTTGTTAGTGACACCAATGATTTGAAGTTTTCTTGGTACAAATTGATTAAATCTGTATCAAATTATCCGGTTTATCGTCTACGGAGATCCCAACTAAGCCAATAATGGATTGAGTTTTTGTTTAGCTTTTTTGTATGGCATTTTCAAAGAAATCCGAATTATAATATGTGCAAACTAGGATCGCGTTCATTAATCAAATTGGTTTGGAAGACAATAATCTGGACACAGTTTTTTTGATGTATTACATTACACAAATAGAACTTTTCTCATGGGAGTGCTCTTTGTTGGCATTTGAGCTCCATTATTTCATTTTGTTCAACGAAAATGTTTTTTGAAGGTAGGGCGAATTGAATGCCAAAATCATTAATAACATTTGGATTGGGGTTTTTTAGCGCTGAACTGTATTGAATATAGCATTAGCATGTTAGACCATGAAATCCAAGGTCTTTTTGATGACAGAATTTGTACATTATTCTTGCGTAAATCAACAAGCGGCCCAATGTGGATCACGGGATATATCCAGATTTTGTCTGTGTTTTTAGTAAAAAATAAAAAAAACATAGTGACCAGAAAATATATTCTAATAAGAATAAATGGCCAACCAATAATATTATTGTATCAAAATCACACGTGTGATATTGATACTACCAGTCTTTGCGAAGACATGGACTGTGTCCAAATTTCCTGAGCTTTTAAAAATTAATTCAAAAAAGTAAAATAAAGTTGGCTTTAAATATGGCCACAACGAAATATAATATCCAAAGCTTCAAGCTGCGAAGACGGAACATTTGCATAGGTCACGCTGCTAATCGACTAATAACCACAGGAAAAACCTAGAAAAAATGCTCTATTGCCCACGCAAATAGGAATTCATACCAAGAGCTACATACCGCTGAGCAGGCGCGAATTTCGGGAGTGGGCGGTGAGGGGGAATCAAAACCCCGACAATGAATGAACTTACTTTTTATTAAATTAAAATAATATATAATTAGCTTACGAATGCATAGAAAATCTTCATCGAAGACTGATTGGAACACAAGACTGGCAGGTTCTACTTTTGAACAACGCTTATCTATAAACACTTGCAAACATCAATAGATACTAAGCTTGGAACAAGTCCAGTCAAACGACGGTCGCAACAAAACAAAATTGTTTTTTTCTCGCACACACAAACTTTCAATCTTTATGGAAAACTGTCTTATCTGACTTTTTATTTGATGTTCTGCTGTTCTTCTTGTGAAACATGACTCGCTTGTTTGGCCATAGCAACCAACAACGCAAACAAGCCAACACACACATTGTGTAATGAACATGCGGCGCAAAACCTGCGAAAAGAACACTGCCTAATCTTCAGCGATGGAGCACTTGGAGAGTGCAATAAGAGATATATTCACAACGATGCATATTCCTTTAAAATTTTGGTCACTTTGCCAGTTTACTCAGGAATGAGAAAAATAATTCCTATAAGAAGTACAAAAAAGTCATACTTTTTTGACGCGAAAGGTATTTTTAACTAATATTCAACAACAATTTCCATGGAAAACATTTTGTATCAGAGACTAATAATTTTAAAGAAAATAAAATTTTGACAAAGTAATTTTCTATATAAATAAATTTTGCAAAATATTTATACTATAGAAATAAATTTTTCAAATTTCCATATAGAAATAAAACTTGCTGTACAAAATTTTCATTGAAATAAATTTTTGACAAAATTTCTATAAATAAAATTTTGCAAAATCTCTATATAGAATATAAATTTTTGAAACATTTTTCTAGCGAAATAATAGAAAGATAGTAATCACGTTTTGACAAATATTCTTGAAGTTCAATAAAATCCGGTTTTTGACTATGTCATTTTACAAAATCGAGATTTTTCTCCCACATGACAATGTTTGTTTTGCCATAATTTGTTAAAAGACTATTAGCAATAGGTTTGATAAGACTATTCTCAAAATATTAAAATATTTGTCAAAGCTATTTACCATAAATTCTGATATCGACTCAAAAATGTCTACACAGAAAGGTACAAATCATCGCGGGGGTACTACTGTACTGACCGGAGTGAAAAAGTTTGAAAAAATACTTAGTACTGCATTTTCCATCCCTGGAGTTACTACGTACTCCATCGAACTTTCATTTTCAACACATGAAGAAATTAAAACGAGTATCTTGAAATTCGCACTAGCGCAGAGTAGACTCACTGGATTGGAATTAATGTCGGCTTCATCGCGAATAAATGCTGCCGACTGAAGAAGTAATTTATTTATTTGCTCGCCCAAAAAAGCCCGTGGCTCAATTTAATATTATCAACAAATATTGTATACATACCTATGCACTTAAATAAAATTTTCTAACACATGAGATTATAAGAATATTTTTTTTTAAGTTGAACACCCCGAATTAAAATCCTGGCTACGGCCTTGCCGTGCGGTGCCGATAACATAGTTTTCCTTTTGTAAGCAATATGGGAGCAAAATATAAATAATCGATAAAAGCGATTCAATAATACATCTAAGCATTTCTTATGGGAAATTTCCTCTAGATTAATGGGAGAAAATTGTAGGTGTCGATAACAAACTCTCATTGAAAATTCTGAAGGAAAATCTTTCTAAATCTAGTTCGAATTTGTTCAGTCCAAATTTGTTCAAAATTTAATTCCTTAGACAGTTTCTTCTCTCGCCCCTTCCTACTGCGGGGCGCTGCTTTCCCATTACATAGCGCCTTGTCATTCTCATAGGATCGTTCAATAACATTCTAATTCAAAGTCAGAAGTGTCCAAATTATTTATCAGACTAGTAGCTCGTTACATTTATACTTACATTTAAAACTGCAAATATTTTATCGTATATGGGACCATTCAAAACTAAACTTTGTACAGCTGCTTCATTTAATCCATTAAGCTTTTGTTTTGTTACTGGTGATAGCTTTATGCATTCCTTGCTTATTGGTGGGCCATCGGACAATGGTTCTGAAAAGGCTACAAATATTTTGCCATATGCACATGGCGGGCCAGGTTCAATAATAGCTTTGGACAATTTATCATTACTGAGCAGGGTACAGAGAATCGGATCGGAGACTGGTTGCTCTTTTATGGCAGACATAGCTTTCAAATATTTCTCGTCCTCAAATAGTTCCATATCGTCAGCCAAACGTGGTTTTTGTATTTCAGCTACAGTTGCATGGGCATAATTACCAACTCTCACAACATTACCTTGGCCTACACAATGATCTCTTATTTTTTGGACATACTGCATCAGTTGGTTGGATTCTGCTTCTGTGAGATTATCACAGAAACCAGCATCCAAATCGTGAGGGGGAACTTGAAATTCAAGTTGTTGCTTTCTCTTAGCTGCCGCTTCGCTTCCCGCTACAGGCACATTCTTGCTGCCAAGTTTGTCCAGATAATCAGCGACCACATCGGGAGCAGCATTTGGAGGCACCCAGTCAACTTTGACGGGTTGGCTTAAAGTTTTTATTTTGATAACTAAAAATACAATATACATTAAAGTTAAGCATATATTTATTGCTCATCATCTTTAGCCATTTTACTTACATGCGGGTTTAGACCTAATTTGTCCCAGAATTTCAAATTGTGCCCATCCAGATGTATCATCATCTTGACACATATGTTGATCTTTTCGGCATTTACAATTTCGACAAACTTTACGCCAAAAATGCAGATCCAATCCTGGACATTTGTCATTACAAACACTACATGGAGCTCCCGCCCCTACTTCATGACCAAGTTTTGCGAACTTTAATCTCTCACGTCTGTCTTCGAGTTTTGATAACCATTCGGGAGCGGCGGGAGTTTCCACACACGATGCATTTGTGTCTTTGTCCATTATTACACCATTAGATTTCCATTGATTTGAAAGGAGACTGATTTGAGATTTGGGTGTCAAATGTAATACTACAACTGAAGATACCAACTTCGATATCTTTCGATAACCAATAAAAATATATAAAAGCCGAAAGTTCGACAATGGCGAACTCTATATATCCTACACCATAGATTTCGTAGAAAATTCTACTAAAGACAGCTGTTCAAAAATACATGTAACAACTTTCAAGTGTAATTTACTTTTAGTTCAATGAATTTCCCAAATTTATTGATAATTGGTTGATAGTTTTGATGCAAATAGAGGATGCTGATGAGGAATATGGTAATCCCAACCATCTTGCAGTCAAAAGGGCTTTGCCCAAATACATTTTTCAAGCATACTTTTCCTCTATTGGTTAAGCTACTCCTGTAGTTTAGCCAACGCATGGTTTTAAGCTGAAATCAAAACAACAGTAATAGAAGAAACCGACAATAACAAAACGTAACAAATATTCATCTAGGGTTTGGTTCATAAGGAAATTCCATCTCCGAATAGTTGTTGAAAAGTACGGTTAAGTCAGGTATAGTGGCAGCCCGATATTTCACTTACTCCTTATCACTGAGTGCTGCCCAAGAATAGACTCAATATTATAGGCTGGGATTCAACTCCAATGACAAAGGACCGTATTTTGTATCTTAATATACTTTTTCGTAACGGCGTTCCACATTGCAGTGAAACCACTTAGAGAAGCTTTGAAACACAACAGCATTACTGAGGTGGGATAATCCACCGCTGAAAACAATTTTGGTGTTTGTGCGAAACTGGGTT
>PGFW01016715.1:37701-47922 GCA_003123925.1 Haematobia irritans | reverse complement strand
ATGGCGTTTTCTTTTCTTGTAAAAAATGCACACTTTTTTTGCATTTTGCCCGGAAAATGTACTCTTTAGGTTCTTTTCTAAAAAAAACAGGCAAAAGTGCGAAAAGGCTTCGAATTCTGTTGTGAAAATAGCGCCACGCATAGAGGCAAATTACGGGCATTTTCAGCACTGCCAACAAACGAGAGTGCTGCGATTGCCCTGTTTCCTTCTTTGAATTCTTTTCTGCCCGCTGAAATGATAGCATTTTTTTAGGTTGCTGGTAACATTTTAAAAATGCGCATTCTGTACAGACAAAATATGAATGGCAAAGCACTTTTTTCAAAAAGAATCAAAGATCATCGCTTGTGGCGCATATTGCATCAGTTCGAGTTGTGATCCAGCAGTTTGGCGTATAATCTCTCATTTCAGGCTGATCAATTGTTGCCTATATCCAATGAGTAGTTAATGCGTCTATATGTGGATCTATGAGAAACAACTCTCAAATTAGTCCCATCGGTCATAATATAACCTATAAACCGTGCAGTTTGGTTGCGGACTCAAGAGGGAAAGCAAATTGGCATCCGATCACCGGCTGATCTACTTTTTTGTATATACATATGTTTTTGGTTGGTATGTCTTAAAAATGAAATGGCATCCGATTGTATTAACTGGCGTATCCCGCCACTTAGTAATGATAAACCACTTAGACGGAATAAGGCTTTGAAACATGCAGACCAGCGACTTAACCTATTGAGGTGGAGTAGATCACTCTCCGACGCGACAGGTTATTTACAATTTTTGTTTGTGGCGCAGAAATATGCTGGGTTTCGAGACCTCACGACCCTTCGAAGGCGGCATGCTACCTCGATAGAAAGTATGGAGCTTTTATCATTACTGCGTCACCCTGTGATTTGCGGTTATCGAAAGTTATCAACAGTTATCTCGATAGCTGTAAAAAAAAGAAATCGATTATTGAAATCGAGGCATACGAAGTGAGCACGGCAAATGTCGCTATATGGCGGCTACCCATAGAATTAAAAAGCCATTACTGCAAGATATTGAAATCTAACTTACACACGAGCTTTATCATGGGGTGATAATTTCTTTCTTTTTATTCTCTCCTCCTTACCATAGTTTTCTGAGTTTTGGAAGGATCTCCGGGGTCTCCGGAGGATTACAGCAATAATCTAGACAAGAGTAAGTGATTAATTCATTAATATTTTGGAACTTTTTAAACTGGGTCAATAGAAAAAGTCACCATGTATTAAGATTATTAATTATATTGGACGGGATGGAGATATAAGTCTCCGGAGTTTCTATTGCCGATAAATTACGTACTGTTTTGCTCACTGAAAATTTACTGTTTCTTTAATATACAATACCATACCTACCATGTCAAATTAACGGCTTGTTGATGTTTTGAGTATGTAAGACATCGCTTTGTGAAACTAACTTTGAGGCTGTGTGGTCGGCAAATCACGTGGTTATTAATATTAAATTTGGCAAGAAAGATGATTTTTATGAAAGTCATTTGTAAATTAATTTGCCCCGTTTGGTTACTGGGGATTTAGTTTTCTTTCTTTTGCGAATTTTTGCGGCTTTAGGCAACTCGAATCTAATAATACATCACTTTGTAAGAGGTGGGTAATCTCCAAACAGTTCGAATCGGTATAGCCTGTTAATAATGGGTTGTGCTGTTATTGAAGGATTCGAGATTTAGCTGCCTTTGAAAGAGTACACCATTTTCTACGGTACGATTATATTCTTTATTTATGTCGAGTGTTTTAAGAATAAAAAACTTTAGAAAAAGTTGTTCTTTTTAGCTATTATCCACATCGTAAGTTTTATAGAGGTAACAGTATTGATGGAGTCAGGAAGGATATGTTGGTGATAGAAGTTGTTGAGCCGGTAGTCATGGTGGAGGGATGGTCAGTTTCACTGACCCTGTGATCAGAATATAGGTGTGAGAAGACAAAACCCATATTTAACAAAATTATTAGACAGTCGTTCGTATGTCGGAGTCGGATTAATTTGACTTACTAGCTTACAACTTTGATAGGTGGACAAAATAGCGGCAAAGATTCTACGTTGTGTATAAGTGATTTCGGATTATGGGGTATGAATCTTTAAATTTTTAATTTAAATAGGAAATGGCCGATTAATGATGTAAAAACTCATGATGTTTAGTGGGGCTTTATGTTAGAAGGCTAAGTATATAAGATGGCATATACCAGAATATTGTTTTGTCAATTTTGGTGTTTGTGCGAAACTGGGTTCGAACCCACGACCCTGCAAGGCGGGCATGCTACCTGAAAAGTATGGAGCTTTTATCATTACTGCGTCACCCTGTGATTTGCGTTATCGAAAGTTATCAACAGTTATCTCGATAGCTGTAAAAAAAAGAAATCGATTATTGAATGACATAGAGTGAGCAGCAAAAGTCGCGGTACCCCATACGAATTAAAAAGCCAATGATAAATTCTCAAACACAAACTTTTAGTGCTTATTTTTATTTTACATATTCAGTTATATACAGGATAAAACAAGTAATAATTCATTAAATTTGGGACTTTTTAAACTTTCAATAGAAAAAGTCACCAGTTTAAGAGTTAATATGGGTATTAAGTTCGAGTTTAGGCCGCTTACGAAATCGTAATTCTTTCCAGCGATCTAATCTTTTCTCTAATAATCCAGTTTAAGGAATGGACAAACTTTGTGAAAATTAGCCTTCTGGCTTCTTGCCCAATCAAAGTATAGAATAAAGATTGCAACAAATACGTTATAATGTCATGCATTTTTTCTACTAGGCGATTCTTCAGAGTTTTTACACTTTAGGAAGCTTTTAGCGGCTAAGACTCGCACATTAAGATGACTGCGTGGCAAGCTTAAGGTGGGTCTACTAAATGTCGAAGTTAGCGCGTTAAAGCGTGGGTATTACAGATGGAGTTCTAGCCGCTGAGATAATCAGGCCATTTTCTCGACGATGTATTGTATCTTTATTAATGCCATTTGTAGAGGAATAGAAAACTTACGAAAAAGTTGTTTGGCTTTCCCCAGTCCAATGCTTATAATAAAATTTCGAGAACAAATAATTATATTGGGATGCCTTTTTGTGAGTGATTCGAGTGTTTCGAAGCCACCCCTCTAAGAATCAGAAATAAGTCAGGTGAAAATCAGTATAATTAAACATCTTTATGCCAAATTTTATAATAAACTTGATGGGGAATAGCGCAAAGAAATTTATAAGTTTTATAATCTTTAAAATTGATTATTAAACGAAAAGGTAATCATGAAAAATGATGACTTTTAGCGGCTAAAAGGCTCAGTGATTGAAGTGTAGGCATTTATCGCGATAAATGTCGCGTTTTTTTCACAGTGGGGATTTTCGCGGTGAGGGAATGATCCATAGAATGCAAAAGTTGAAAATGTTTATTTCCGGTGAATTCAATTAATTAAGAAAACGTAACCGTATGAAAGGGCCAATTTGGCGCGAAATACCAACTTAATACTGGGCCTGAACCTCGAACATCTATCAGCCAATTCTCAGCCGAACGCAAGGGCTTTCTATATGTAAGATGCGCCGACGCTTAACAGCGAATAAGAACCTCTTTATTCTAAATGTCAGGTAACATAAGGGAAATACAATAGAAGGTGTCATAATACATTAAATATGATACAAATACCGGATATAATAGGAATAATGTATATTTACATGAATAGTATAGATCCCAATACTCCTCCTAATCTGGATATTCTATTGAAGGCCCCCATTGCCCTTTCTGATAATTCCAATGTTATTCTTTTCAAGCGGGTGTTGTTAGGATATCAGGCAACCTGTTCGTCTCTGTGCTTCAGATGTAGTATTCAACTTTGAAACTTCCATTTTGTAAATTTGATCTGCACAAAGTGATGAACGACATCAATGTAAGTTTTTAGTTCTGGAATGCTTGGCCCGTTGCTGAGCAATCGCGATATGGCACTTGAGTGTATCGGCAATGGCTAATTTGCATCGATTTGGAGCTCCGGTGAAAAATTGATTCCTATACACTCCCACGCCATATTGCTCACTGAACAGTTGGCTCGAACAAGAGCAATGTATTCAGGCCTTCAACACGCGATGGAAGACGTGCTAGCGGTTTGTTGGCCGGTTTTGGAGCACCAGGAATAGTGCTCGCCCCTTGGAGCGATAAAGAGACATAGCCTGTCGTCAGATTCTATCATCAAAACACTCGACCAAGCGGCCATCTGCGTCAGCAGTAATCCCGATGATATCAGTCTCTCTGCTCATCTTTCAAGAAATTCAATTTTAATTTTGAGGTGCCTACGCAAATACCCGTTAAAAAATATGTTTTGAGCACTGACTAACCAAATGATGGGTTTCGCGGATTTGCGTTGAAGCAACTCAAATGTTGAATTTCAGGCGAATGTAAACTGTTCTGGTCTAGTAATTGAGACAAATACATAAGACACTTCCGCATAGCTTCCTGGTACCGGGATATTTTCCATTTTCTTCATTCCGTAGAGATGTGGTGGACAGGTCATGCTCTTTGAATTGTAATTGGGATTTCACGGCATTGCGAATTCCATAGGCTGTGACGGCTGAGCTGGTGTTAAGTGCATTTGCTGCATGATGCCAGATGATTCGTTTGCGGCATAGCAATGTGCCTCTCAGGAGGTAGTGATGGGTGGTTCTGATCAAGGAGCAAACTGGTAGCCTCTCTGTTGCGCACAGTAGGTGGTTGAAGTATTGACTGCCGAGTGGTCCAAGAATTTTGTTTCGCACGGCGCTCCGCAAGGGTCTTTCATCGTGAAATTTACGGTTAACGGTGACCTTGTTCATACTTTCTTGAGCCATTTAATCATGGTGCTACAGAATAAGTAAGAGGTGTCATCACATATATACAGCTAGCTAGGTGAGGAGGTGTTTTGTGTTGTCTATTCCGAGTGTTGTAAATACACCATGGATCACATAATTTTGACTTTTGTAGTCTCGACCTCAGCTACTAGCTGGACCGGTGAGTTGGTGTTAATTCTTTGGTTACCAAACTCTTGCTGTGACCTGTTTTTCAGAGCCCGCACATACAAGTGCTTTATTTAGATCGAGCATTCATAACTTGGTTGAACGGCATATTAGTAATGATGCGCCTGTATCAGCGGTGGCTGTTACAACTGTAGATTCGCTCTTCAAATTATTGCCGGTTGTAAGGAGAGAGAGTGGCTGTGATGGGCATCCATCGTTGTCTGCAACTTCGTAGAATTTAGTTTCGGCCCGCGATCTGAGCAAAAGAGGTATCGTGAGGGAACTATGACTATAACTGGCGAGTAGCGTGTTTTCTATCATAACACCCACCCTTTCGGCTGCGGGCGCAGGTAAGTCCCTTTGTATGAACCAAAGATCGCGCATTATAAGCGATCAATGAGCTGACCAGGTTACGTGTCCAACGTGTATTGTGTCGACAATCCAGTTAATTTGAATTGCCCTTGACAGGGTTTGGTAAGGCAAATTCCTGACAATATGACCAAGTTTACTCGGCTTTTGCATCGAGACAGAGATTTGATAATTCCTCTTCCATTGGCCAGCTTCCGCAGTGATCTCTGCATCCTGGCCAATCGGCCAATGCTTGTGTGGCGTGAGCGTGGCCGGATCATCATGTATGTCTGAAACAGATTGGTGAACTGCCGAGTATTTTTGTTTTATTTTAAAATTAATTCTCAAAATACTGGTGCCTTTAATATATGCGCCCGCTCATCGCCGGCCCTTAACCGTTTGTCTGAGGGAAACTAATTTTCCGGGGCTATTTGGGTTGCAATGGAGGCGACCCGCGGCAATATCCAGGAAATCGCAATAAAGTTGACTTCAAACTACATGCTATGAGTTAACGCATTGCTCCGTGTTCAATTCATGTTCGGTGATAAATATTTTGGCTTCGTTCATTGCATTTCCGCATAACACCAGCTGTGTCATACTCCGACTCTGATGAGTGTATCTTTCCATTGCACTAAGTTGAGTAATCCAGTATAATATCTAAACAGCGGTTTCTTTTCGGTTTCTTCCACTCCGTCCCCGTTCTTAATGGACTGTGTTTGCAGGTACATGCTGCTGCTAGAGAAACTGTGGATATGTTTATGTTTACGGCTCGTGCGCGTTGCAGAGTCAGTTGGGCGCGTATATTTCAGTCTTGATTGTATTGCTGCCCAGCTTACTCATTTCCTGTTGTTATATTCTTCCAGTTTCGACTTGTGTTCTGTCTAGGTGACACATTTTCATTCTGAAATCTAAGGACCGCGTGCGGCGACTTTGCCTGGATGTTTTGTCTTGGATCGCAAACTTCGCAGCAGGAGGTGATCCGTGTAGAATATTGTTTCATCAATGCGGAATGATACATTACGGCGGGCTTTGAACAGCCGATGGGTTTTTATCACGGATCGATAACAAACGGTAACCTTGTCTGTGTGCTCAAGGGGAATCGAAGCCTACTAAAACACCATTCTTTGCTTTACATCGCCATCGTTTGTACGATTAAATGCATGGGTTATGTGACCATAACGGCAACTTTGCTTCCAAAAACTGTTGTTATCATGTGACACGATCGAGCTTTCCTGCACTTCCCACAGGCCCTCTTCGCAGCGGGAGTAAAGATCAAGTGGCTCCTTCCCGATTGGTGACCGGTTAGAGTAAATTAAACCCGAAATAAGTGCCCTGCAAGCTCCTGCCCAAAATCATTTTGGAGGCAAATGTTGCAATGCCGCCTAACATACATGCTCGCTTTTATCAACAAATATGATCTGTCTGTATAGCGTTCCGGCAAAGCTCCATTTTGCTCAGGTGATAATGTACATTTCTGTTGTTTTGGCTGATTTATCCCATGTCCTCTTTACCTATGCGGCCGAATAGGTTTGTGTTTACAAACTCCCGTTCCACTTAATCCGGTGCGTAAATGGTTTTAAGTTGTTTACGGCACTTTGCTCTCACGCCACACAACCTCAATCAAAAAATATCTTCTTAAATATGTGGCCAGCGAATTCGGACTTTCAGCTTTCCGTTGGACAGAAAATAGAAATAAAAATTCTTTCGGGTGTGTTTTTGTCGTCGATACAAGATGTGTAAAAAATATTCGACACTTCCCTCCAAGAGAATGTTCTCTCTCTCATTGGCCGCAAAGAACGTCACAATGTAAACCAAGCCCTCGAGATATCTCCAGAAGGCCTGGCTATGGTCATTTTGTTGGAATGGCAAGTCTAAATTTGCTTACCCCATGCTGGAAACAATATTTTACAATCATTCGCTTCGTGTGGTCATTCCGAGATTCTATGCCAGTTGCTAAAACCATCTTTTTAAGTGTATGTAAAAGCGTTTTGAGGTTAAGATTGGCATCAAAATGTTGGAAACATTCAGTTGCCGCCCACATCAAGATGCTTGTAATTAGTCGTTATATGACACTCGCAATTTAATACTTATGGACCCGGGCATTGCGCGTTTAATAGACTGTTTTCCATGTAGAAATTAAACGTTTGTTTTCCGGGTCGCCAACACTCGAACCACCGGGTTTTTGTGAGTAAAATAGTAAGAGCGAGAGGAGCCGTGCGTCTTCACAATTGACTTAGCCAAGATGGAGTAACATTATTGAGCAATCAGGCGCAATGTTGGCAATAACTTATTTATTTCTATGATCTGTGGTCACTCACCAATCAGGACGTATTGTTGACTGTAGCCAGACGACTTTTAAATTTGCATTATGCCCTTTATTTGCTGGTGTGAGACAACTGTTCGCAGTTTTTGGAATTAGATGTTTTGTCAACTAAAGTCCGAAGTTGACAACGTCAGTATGTGCGATGTAAGCACCAGATCAACAGTGACCCTAAAGGTCGTTGTGTTTGTTCGTGTTAGCGTGCGAAAGAGCCAACAGCTGAGGTACTGCGATATCATATATTTCTATCATCGCTGTCAGATGTTGGGAAGCTTTCGGTAGTGCACAATATTCTTGCTATATGACCATCCAATTTCTGGTCATTTCCGACACTGTCGGGCCTTTTTTGTTGTTGTTATTGTGGAACTTCATTTGTGAAGCCTTTAAAATTGCAGATGTTTCGGCCAGTGGCCGATGTCCCCCTGCGTGCAGGTATTTTTGCAGAAGTTTTACCTCTCTTATGCTATCGTCCCAAGTGATTGCTAATCCTGCAGGTATTTCCAAAGAGCGCATAATCATTGGCGGTATTCATGCGGGGTAGTCAGCAAGTAAACAAGTGAGCCAACCCATTCTATCACGTTATCGTGAAACCGAATACGGTTCAAAGATTGTGCAGGTCGTAACAATTTTGCTTATACACTAACTTCATCGATCCGACACAAGCTTGCAGAAGACGTTGTGATCAGCTTTCGCGATAATGCTACGCGTCGGAGTCAGTCCAGGATCTTCCTATGCGCTTTTGTTTGCTACTTGTTCTCAGTTGGTCTTTTTCTGCTTTCTGTTAACTATTTCTGCTTTATGTAGACATCAACAATTAGCCGGGATCGATTATCCACGGTCACTTACTTTTTCGCCGTCCTCGCTGTCTTGATCTGGATTCACAATCTTTTTGTTGGATTTCCCTGTTCATGCGGACTTCATAATCGATCGGTGCTCAGTCCAAAAGATTATCTAAATCCAAATAAGCCTTGCGGCAGCAATTTTCCAGTGGGATAATTTCTCTCCCAAAGGAAGTCTTTTCGATAGACAATCCTTCGCTGTATTAACTTCGCGCTTCGGACACTGTCGAGTTAGATTGATAATTTCAGGATGAATTACTAATTTTATTTCTAAGCTGGGAACATGAACCTAGTAGATAGAGCAGCGCCGCTTGCACGGCGGAAGTAGAACACTCTTTATTAAACTAAAATGTCAAATAACATAAGGGAATACAATAAGTGCATAATACATAAATATATACACAATAAGGATATTAAGTAGGAAATATGTAGATTACAATGGAATAGATAGGAATGTCCCAATAACTTCGTTCGACTCGGACTAGAAAGAACTACTGGTTTTCGCATTTCAGCCGAACGAAAAGCATTCGTTTCGCATACGAAAATTTTTGACTGTTAGGTTATGCTAGGTATAGGTATACCGTCGGCGCACGCCGATTATATTAAGGCTATACTTAGACTATCAGTCCGCATTGAGCAGAATAGCAACGGTGTGTGAAACCACTTTAACGAGGAGCTTTGAAACACTCAGAAATGTCAGCTCAGCTTACGGTTCGAGGTGACAAAATAAACCGACAAGCTGGAAAAAAATTTTGGTGTTTGGTCAAAACAGGGTTTGATGAGGTGGCTTCAAGGCGGGCATGCTAACCATTGCACCATCGTAGCTCCAATTAGCTGTTAGTGTATTGTTAAAATAATTACAAATATGCAGTATAAACGATTATGACAATTTTTATGGGCTCAGCTATCAAGCTCCCCAGCCAATTGCAAAAATTGGTATTAAGTTCGAGTTTAAACGCTAAACCCGAAATTAAATCAGTAAGAATAGTATAAAATGTTACCTCTTTGATGCAAATTTTACTAAAACTTGATGGGGAATACCTCAAAGCAACTCTTCCCACGTTTATATTCTTTGTAATGGATTAAGGTAAGTACTATGTTCGCTTTTCGAGTTGAATGTAATTATACGTGAAACAAACACTGAATCAGTCCATAAAAAAAGCATACAAATACATTCACATATTTGTTGCGAAATTCTTACTATATAACATTGATGCGGGAATACCCCAAAAGCAAAATTTTCACAACCAGTTTGTATTCCTTAAACTGAAGAAAAGTAATCGTGAATAAATGGCGATTTTAGCGGCTAAACTCGAACTTAATACCCACCTTAATATAGGAGTCCAAGATTTGGTCACCAAAAATATTTGATTCAAACTGAAATCCTTTTCAATTAAAAAATTGATACAAGTGATTTTTAATCAATGATTGAAAATGTTTAATTTTTTTATTAAAAAGTTAATTGTATCAATTAATCAATCTCAGAAGACTAACCCCCATTTTCATAAAGCTCCCTTAAGGTTCCGTTAACTAACCAACTTTTAAACCGTATTATAGACGAAGCTGTCATCTTGCCTTTATATTCCATAAGCCAGTTAGAACTTAACTGACGACAATTTTTCAGTTAAAGTTAATCGGAGGAAAATATTGGCATTTACTTTCTGTTAACTGGCAGTTAAAGCCTAACGGAGCTACATCAAAATGGCCTGATAGTC
>PGFW01016715.1:9450-20798 GCA_003123925.1 Haematobia irritans | reverse complement strand
AAAAAAAAAACACCGGTTCTACCGTCACCGAAAATGGGATTTTAATCATACCCGACAATAGGTGCAAAGATAAATCGGCCTACCGTTTCATCCATCGGTTTTGATCACTAGATATAATCTTTGTGAAGGTCCGATCTCATGTCGATAATACTTTTTTTTGGTTTTTCTATTTTAGATACCAAATGTAGGCAAATCTACGTATTTTATTAAACTACAATGAAAACCCTTCCAAATTGGTGCAAAATACACATGCATTAAAAAAGTATGTCCATCTTTTCATAAATTATCGAATTATTCTTTTTTATGTTGATTAGTAAGATTAGATTGTAGTAAGATAAGATTTTTCTTTCAAAACTATGTGTTCTTATAAAAACCGATTGAACCCGTTTTGCCAGTTATTTGTATAAAAAACACCGTGCACTGGTTTTGGAAAATAGTCCAGTTTTTTAAACCGAGGAAAACCGACATTCAAAAAACCCATTTTTTTTAATCACTTTAGCTGCATACCGACTTAATGGCAAAAAATTTAAGCAATCAATAACACCTTCTATGCAATTCTTATCGGTAGCAATTTGGGTAAGGTACATACCGAAAAAATCTAATTAAAAATTAGTTGATTCGATTAAATGTCTATTCAAACCAAAATCATACACGAGAATTATTGGATTCAATCAATTTTTAGTTGAAATTGCTTCAATCACGGAAATGATAGTATGATGACATTAATTGAAAATTTATTGATTCAGTTGAAAAATTTATTTCTTGTGTTAAAAATTTAATTGATTTAATTAACATTTATAAATGATTTTTGGTTTGTAATTCAATTTGTTTCAAAGGTCAATTTTTCTGGATACTCAAAAAATATTTTTGGTCTTCAATCACGAAATTAATTTATCCGAATAACTTTTGATTAAAAAATTTTGCACTAATTAACAAAGTCAATTCAATAATTATTGATCAAATTAAAATTATTATTTGTGTTTTGTATTAATTAAAAAGTTTAATTTTTAGTTTATTATTATTTTTTTTCAAAATCAATTACAATTTTAATTGAAGAAAAACTCAGAGTATTTTAACGTTCATAACGTTTGTGTTTTTTTATTTTAAGCTAAATTACTAAATTTTCTTTTAAAATTTGAAAATTCAAGCATGGAATATATCATAATATAGCTATCATCTAAAATTTTCTTACAGACCAGCAAATCATTCAACAACCACCACCACTCTACATGTTGGCAAATTACCATTTTTGCCGATTCAGCAATTTATCTGAAATAAAATTTAACGTAACTATAAAGCTCCTTAAAAATCAACAACAAATGTCACCACCCACCAATAACCAACCATATACTTCTCCCCCTTTATACAACTGAATATGAAGAACACAATAAATAATATTTTATTTCATCTTACATTATTATTAATATTATAACGTATTTTAACAAATATTTATAATTTTAAAGAAACAAAACAAAAAACTACACAAACAAATTATATTTACATATATTAAAAACACACTGGCGCATGATTCTTGATGCAAGGTTTTGAAAGCGATATTATTTTCCATAAATGTTACAAAAATATAATGATAAAAAAAATCAAAAATCTTGAATCAATTGCTATTTTGAAATACTCTTGTTTACAAAAAAATATATATTTAATTTGGCCATATAATTACAAAAGAAAAAATTCGATTGGAAGAAAGAAATTTTAAATTTCGTTTCGAATCATTTATGATAATTTCGAAGAAAAACAAAACCAAAATATATCGAAACCTTGGCATGGATTATGCCGTCCCTGTGTTATCTAAGGCTCAAAGTCTTATAAATACAAAACAAAAATTCTATATATAAACCAACGTTTAAAACAAATTAAAACCACACACACACAAATACATAAAAATGTGTAATTCTAAATAATGAATACCATTCAATGAACAATTAACTAAGTAAATATAAGTATTGAGCTCTACCCCAAGCTAAAAAGAGCATAAAGAATAACTAAAGTAAAACACAAAAACAATATTTACTAATAATTATGAAAAGAATCTTAAACATATATACAACTATATATAATTATATTTACAATTAAATATTGACGACAACAAAAGAAATAAGAATTAAAAATACTTAAATATAAACTTCTAAAAATTCCAAAAAATAAATATGACATAATTTTATTAACAAACTACAAAATGACCACGAATAACTTGAAAACTTTAAACGACAGGTTAAAAAGAAAAATAACAAAATTAATAAAAAAAAATAATGGGTTAAACAACTACATAGCAATGAAGCAACATTTAATACTAAAATTGTATAATTTAAAATTGATTAAACATTTTAAGCAAACAAATCTTAATATACAAACATACAAAATATTTAATATTTATCTTAAAAATAATCAGCGAAGGAATACAAAAATAAAACAAAAGAGGGAAAACAAACATTAAAAACAAAATATAAACGTACAATATCACTAAAACGGGCACACATAATAACGTAAACAAAACAAAAAATTAATAACTAAAAAGCGAAAGGAAACTACAAAAACATCTAAATATACATAAAATATAACAGAGATTATCTTTAAAAAAACTAATTTTTTAAACTAAAAACATTCTTTAAAAAAGACAGAACAAATTAATTAACGATATTAAAATATAAAAAAAACATTACTATATACGAAGACAAAAACCCCCAAAATAAACAATAACAAAAGGTGTACACATTTTATCAAATGTTACTCTATATATGGATAATAAAGGAATGAATCGAAACCACAAGGAGAATTACACATGATTACTTTATAAACAAATTGAAAAAAAAAATAACAAATATACCGAGAAACATACAAAAACATGAGCAAAAAATATATATTATATATTTATATGAACATACTTATGCGAAATTTATTAAATATGCAATATATCTAAATGTTATAAAAGGAAATCAATAAAACAATAAAGTATAATTGTCCAATAAAGTCAATATTCGCCTATGAAAATTAAAGTATTTTAGTCTTGTTATATATATGAGAGGTCACCACGTAGATAGCGCTGAATTATAGATATGATTTTTAGTTACCCCTCGCCTACATGAAAAAGTTTCAAAAAAGAATTTAGCACGTTGTTAAACTTTTGCAGTTGAAGCAAATCAGTCTTAATGAAAATCGAATATCAAAGACTAAAGTTCATAGTTTAGACGCAACATGGGCAATGTCTCTCATATTATTTTGTATATTTATTTTTTCTTTATTCACTCACAAGATATACAATAGTCTTAAAGTAGTCAATAAGATATTCTTGTTAAAACCCAATATCGAAAATTTTGCGAACTGAAGTTCACATCTTTGACATCAAAAAGACACATAACTTCAATTGTAATATTACGCGAATTTCATAGCTAATATTTTGGCAAAGTGGAAAGTAAAATGCAGGACAAAACGCAATTAACACAACGATAACAAAAAAAATAAGTCCAACGTCAGCGAGCTGCTATCGCGGCTTTTTGGATAAATTTTTGATAACAATAATAACGTTTCGCACAGTTTTGTTAGAATTGTTGTTAAGAAATCATTGGCAGTTTTGCTACCAAAAAATTACTTGCGGCGTTGTTATTGATTGTTTAATTTTTTCTCCCGTAAAGCCCAGCTTGCAGCTCTTACGAAATTTCTGATACACATAAGAAACACATACCCCCATTTTCCGATATTCGGAATCGCAAGAATTTATTTATCTCGTGACGAAAAAATAGAGATACTCTCGGACTACAATACAATTTTAACTAGAACTTCTCATTAAAGAGAACTATATTACCAATATTTAAGTTCATAACGTTCAGGGTTAGGAACTTATGGCCAAACGAAAAATTTGCCATTCAGGATGCTGAATTTCGGAACATGGGGGATAGACACTTGCTGACAAAATGTTCATTAGCACGATGTTATCGATTGTTAACATTTTATCTCCATATGAAGTACTGCGGGGACAAAACTGTCTTATTGGCATGCAAGAGGAATTTTCGTTAGAAGTTCATACCGGCCTTAAGAAATACATCCCAAAACTGTGATATTGGCACGTAAATGAAATTTTTGTTTGAGGCTCTAGGGGAAATTTTGTGTGTGTGCCAATAGCACAGTTTTGCCATGTATTTTTATGGGGGCAAATTTAAACAGTCGATAATATCTCCGTACGGAATTTACGCCTGGCATATGTAGCAATGCTTTTCGTATGGGTAGCGTAAATTTCCGCTAGAGGTGCATACCAAACTTTAACCATAAGATAGATATATATGTTACTGAAAATTCCATGGTAAATGGATAAACTGTATTGATGGCAGGCAAACGACATTTCCCCAGAGCTTAAACACACTATACACCAATGTTGAATAGTACAAAATCATTATATATCGATATCACAAACACACGGAACAAAGAAATGAGAAAAATTTTACTATATCTCATGTTAGCCTGATACCGAAACAGCCAATCGACGTCCAAATGCATTATATCTAATTGTACAATTATTTTTCAATGGCTCTATTAACCATGTCCCTTAATCTATATCTGTCCATAGTTCCTCGCTGGAAAATATTATTTGAATTTAAAAACAATGACTTCTACTTTTCCTAGCTCTTGGAATTGTTCCAATATCGTAGTGCAGAGCTGCAAATTGTGTTGAAAAGCTCCTTTTGGTAATGGCCAGCGCGCTTTCCGGCAGGGTCTTAATACAACCCACTTGCTATTAAAACAGACTGCGTGTAGGTTCATATTTGGAGGGTAAAATTCGAATTTTCACTTTGAATGGCAATGCACATAATGTACTTTCAGTTCTATCTGGCCTTCCCCAAGGACACGGTTTGGGGCTATTAACATTTATACCAGTAAATGAACTTCAAACATACGCCACTTAAAGAAATTGGTATACTTTCATAGTCGCCGATGATATTAAAAAACAGCTCTTGTTACTCTCACAATTTTGATAGTGAAATGGATTCCGTTTGGGCATTTGTAAATATAATCCTTAAAAACAACTACAGAGTTCAGGTTTCGCATAAAACCGTTTGAAAATTACTAATTGAAAACAAATATCCATCACATGTCGCTAGAAAAAAAGCCTCTACTATCACCAGTAAAACCCTATAGGAAATTTATGGGCGTTTCCGACAAAAAAAAAGAGAGGCCCAAAGAATAGAAATCAACTAATTAAATTTATAGAAGAGTGTGAAAAATTGCGTTGGGATACGATTTTAAACATTTAATTGGTTCTATGGAAAGAAGAATGCTGCTGTAATTGCAAAGAATCATTTGACATAATTTATAATGAAATTATATCTAATTTCGGTTTTTACTTACATTGCTGTTCTATCTTTGTTTTCTCGTTTCTTAAAAAACCAAAATACACAAATAATAAAGTAATAATCCAGTATGCCTTGTTTAACTATTTTTCTAAACATTTGATAAAAATGAAGAATGTTTCGCCTATCGCTATCGCTATGGTTATGTTTACACGTTGAGCCTCTAAAACCTATAAACGTGGAAACGAACCATACAAAATTCACATCATGGAGGTGCAGTTTCGGTCACTTATCGATAACAACAATCGATTTGTCTTTCATATCGATGTTTTTTCTTATCGGCATCACGGCTTCCATTTGATAAATACACATTTTTCGAGGACCCGGAGTAAAATTCATCTTTTTTAGTTAATTAAAATATTTAAAGATGCCCCGTGACTACGACCGAGAATATACTAGTGAAGATACATCGGATTACAAACGCAAGAGACGTAATGATGATGAAAACAATAGCAATGATCAAGGTGTCCAAGAGACAAATACGACTTCACATGATGTGGTTCCCAGTCTTAATGAAAAAACAGCAGGCTATTTGGACGAATGTTTGCAGGAAAAGAAACATTTGCTAGATTCCAACAAATACAATGTTTGCAAAAGATTATTGGATGATGGTAAGGAATTGTTTTAGGAATTAATAGATCATTCGGCCATATAAACCGCCATCTTGGATTTCTAATAAAAGGAGGATGTGTAATTTAGTTTTTAAGCTAGTGATTGTATAAGTTAACAAAGTGAATATTTTAAAAGGGTTTCTAAAGTTCTTTTCTGATGAAAAATATGCCACTTGCCTCTTACACCACTTGCAGCCATACACAGATGAAAATGTTGTCCATATTTGCCATAATTTTTCATGGTTCTTGTGGGGATATCAATATTTACCATTAACTTATCATACATATTTTATTGTCTTACCTCCAGAAATTGAACGTATTCTTGTTAGTGGTCGCATACCTAAAACTGAAATTTATGCCAACGTCTACAGCGAGAAACCTATACGGGTAGCCCAAAAGGTGTGGTTTCCCATAAAAGAATATCCAAAATTTAATTTTGTTGGCAAAATTATGGGTCCCAAGGGCAACACATTAAGACAGTTACAAGAGGAAACATTTTGTAAAATGACTGTTTTGGGTCGTAATTCTATGCGAGATCATGCCAAGGAGGAGGAACTTCGTAAATCGGGGAACCTTAAATATGCTCACTTGAGCCGTGATTTGCATATAGAAATATCGACAGTAGCACCACCTTCGGAGGCATATCATCGTTTAGCTTATGCCCTTAGCGAAGTTCGTAAATTTATGATACCCGATGCAAATGATGATATACGCATAGAACAATTGCGTGAAATGGATGGAAAGGAACGTTTCTATAAGAAATCTCATTATGCCAAAGCATATGGAGAACATGCTCCATATAGTAGCAGGTGGGTAAATTTAACATGAATGCCAAATAACTCGGGGTTAACAAAAGTTGCATTTGATTTTTAGAACCCCACCTCCACCACCACCTTTTGAGAAAACCAAACCAAAGGTATATTCGATATTGGAAAAAGCTCGTTATGTGATGGATGATCCTGCTTACACAATGATTAAATCGCATAGGTGGGTTATAAAATTCAATCTGAGCTTGGGTTGAGCTTTCTATTAACTATCCATTTTTCTAATAGACCTCGAGAACATGATTTATATGAGCATCCCAGTGAATATGATCGTTATGGATCACCACCACCACCACCTTCTTCGAAACATTCAAGTGCTCACCATGCTCCCTATGAAAGCTCATCCTATGAAAGAGACTACAGACGAGAATATCATCCCCATTCCTCTTCCTATGCAGCTGCCGCTTATGCAGGTAAGTTTGCATATTATTTTCAGAAAGCGAAAAGGTTTTCTGTTACAGCTGAAATACTACGATAATAATAAAAGGCCGTTCTAATTTAAAAACAATCAAGACTAAATAAACGAGTTAATAATTGTTTGGAACGTTCTAACAAAAATAAACAAGTACAAAAAGAATGAAGAAAAAATAAACACACAAATTCAATTGAAATACAATAACAATTGCTAACGAATTTAAATAGAAATATAATATTTTCATAATTAATTTAAAACTCGGTATTCAAAAATTTATAGTCTCTGCTACAATTCTTCCAAAAAGTTAAAGACGCGCTAATGATCTATTCAAAAAAATAAATTTCTCCCTTAAAAAAAAACGAGCAATAAACCATTTAAATTCGTTAAATTGTATAGCAAATAAATGAGAGATAGAATGAAGATTACAAAACCAATAAATGAAAACGTCCTTATACTACCCGTCTAAATAAATATTTCAAATATTTAATTTTCATATTAAACAAAAAATAAAAATAATCACCCTAATGTACATACATATTTATATAAAGAAATTAAATGGAATAATCTTAATCTTAAAACAACAAATCAAACAATATCTTCTCCCCTCCTTCTACCTTCCCTCCAAAAACAAACTAAAAAAACCAACCAAATAGCAAAAAGCAGTAATGGCCGTTCCTCATCATCGGCATATCGGCCAACATCCACAACTTCACATTCATCGTCCCATTATGAGACAGGTGGTTCCCGTTCCCGAGAAAGTGTACGATATCGTTCCAGCACCGTATCCAAAAATTCGTTAATATAAAACCAAATCTAAATCAAATGACTACCACCACGACCACTCAACTACAACAACAACCACCAAAACTAAGCGGCTTAAAAATCCAATTGAAAATAAAGTTGAAGTAAAGTCTAAATCTAAAAAAGAGACACAACATAAGAGAAACAAAGAAAAATAGAAACGAACAAGTGGTGAGCTGAAATTACACATTTGGAATGAAGCCTGGAGTAAAAATGCCGCAGTAAAAGGAATAAAATAGAATGAAAATATACAAAATAAAAAAAAATCCAACAAAAATTTTCATAATGTACTAAATTTGAGTATATTTAAATCAAGTAAACAAAAATCATTAATAAAATACAATTATGACTACAAAAACAAAAATTAAAAATCCGAACAAAAAAAAAATACACTGTCCTATTTCAGAATTTGTGAGTGTACAAATCGGCCGTTTGAGTATGGATTTTTATCGGTGGAATTTGCGCTTTTTTGATTTTTTAATTGATCTAATCAATTTGAGCGAATAATTTAAATAAAGTACAGAGAAGAAAGGATCGGTAATCAATAAAATAAAAATAATTATATGTGTCCTACTGAAAGTATTTAGCTTTTTGGTTTTCCAGTTAACAAAACCTAACATATCTAAGGAACATTTCCGACTACATTTAAGGGAGCAACGAATTAACTGACAACACTGATGGGGGCTATAAAGGTGAATAAGATCGATTAGAAAATAGGGGTAATATTGTTAAAAATATTTAAGTCCGACAATACATAAATATGTGGAGCGTACACCTCACAGAAGTGGATAATTTGATCGTGAAACGTACTACAGAGTTATCCAAATTAGAATACGAACGGGGTATAATAAGAATAGGTAAGACTATCATTCTTGTCCCGGAAAGCTCTCTATCAAATTTCATGAAGATCGGGCCAAAGTTACTAAATAGGGTAAAAAACAACCGCTAGACACATACAATAGTCAAAAGAAATTTTTGGTCAAATTTAAGTGAGACGTGTTTTTAATCTATTTCGAGGCCATGTGCAACAGTAGTTTCTCATAAAGATGTGCTAAAAATATACTTAAAAACCTCAGTTTCAAATATTTAAAGTATAATAAAAACAAAACTTTCAAGCATTGCATACGATAACTGTACACTTGGCCCACACGGAAAAATGTTCGTGTACATGTTTTAGGTGTGTGATTGTACAAAATGTAGTCCAGAACACCTCACGAAAGCGACACATGTGTGTACCAGAACAAGCAGATAGATAAGGTGGAGCCACCGTGGTGCAATGTTAGGCATGCACGCCTTGCATACACAAGGTCGTGGTTTTCGATTCCTGCTTCGACCGACACAAATAGTTTTTCAGCGTGGATTTCCCACCTTCAATAATGCTGGTGACATTTCTGAGTGTCAAGGCTTTTTAATTGTTTCACTGAATGTGGAACGCCGTTCGAACTCGGCCTATAAAAAGGAGGTCCCCTTGTCATTGAGCTTACACGGGCAGCACTCAGTGATTAAGAGAGAAGTTCACCATATGTTATCACAATGGACTGAATAGCTAAGTGAGCCTGATATATCGGCTGCACACTAACCTAAACCTACGTGCCTGTTTGTTGATGCAAGATCGCAAAACCCGCTTAACATAGCTTGGACAGGTTAAGACATTCTGAAACCCTAATTAATTCAGAAAATGATAAGTAATAAGACCAAACTGCACAGAATTGCATAAAAAATCATAGAAAATGTGTCACATAAAAAATAAGGTATACTAATTTGGCTGAATCTAAAATATCCACTTTTTGACTAGGAAGATTTAATTGGGGTTCCATAGTTATAAAGCGTTAGAAACCTATATTGGGAAGTTTGGATATTTAGATACTACCTATACCTACCCACGCCTAAGCTCAATGCGATCGACTTTTACGGTTTTCCTGTTTTTTATTCCGACTTTTGGTGTTCTTTACTGGCACTTCAATTCTGATGTAGGACATACAATTATCAATTATTTCTATTCATATATTGTAATTAATTACTATTATGTTTTACATATATATTACATAATATATACATAACAAAATTACATCTGATATATCAACATGCAGTTGCGATATTCAGCTTGTCGATAATGAGAGTAGTCTAAAATATATTTACTTATAAACCAGCAATTTATAAGTGAAACAAAAAAAAGAGAGAATAAATCAAAGTCTATCAATTCAAATATATTACAATATACACATAACGCGAATTCAACGTTATTTTATATTTTTATTTTCAAAAACAAAATCTATTTTGTGCAAAAAAGAAAAACAAACTTGAAAATATATGTTCTCTCGGAGATTAACCACATAAATTACTCTGTGATATTCCAGTGTTTAATTCAAAAAGGTTAGATTTTTTAAATACCAAACATAAAAAAGAAAAATATTTTCATAATGTGTGATTTCAAATCTTTTTCAAATACGAAAATCTAAAATTAGGACTGGAAAAATTACAGCATAGGCTGAATATCAAAAGCAAATGCGAATGTGCTGTTTCTTTATCTCCAAATAAAACTATTTTATTAAAAACAAACAAAAAATAAACTAAATAAAATGAATGTATATTAAAACAACATTGAATGTTTAAACAAAGTAAATTGCAAATTATTACAAAAACAAAAACTTTTAAAAATAATCCAACAATAATTTATGTAGACCTAATAAAAAAATAGTACATCATGGCAAAACAACAACAATTAAGATAATTTAATTTAATAAAACAAAATCCTGAGAAATCCATTGCATATAAATAATTTTATAACAACAGGAGCAGCTTCCAATTAGCGAGGGAAGCGCCGAGTGTAAGTATACTACATAAAAATAAACCTAAATCTATAACATCCATTATCAGTCCATACAAATCACAGAAAATAACACTTCCATATACATCAAAAACGAAACAATAAATAATTATTTGTAACAAAAAATTGTATTGTGTTTTTATTAAAAATAATATTTAGTTATATCTATACAAACTTAAAAAGTCATGGCCCCATCTAAAAACATTAGACTGTCTACAGCGGATATGGCCAAATCTACATCTCTTTTTTGAACTGTTTTCTTTTTTGCTTGAGCCGTAAAAGTATAAGATTCAACACCCAATGATTGTATGAATAATTCCGTTGCTCGAGTAACTAAAAACACTGCTTCATTCGAGGCTACATGTAAATCCGGATCCAATTTCATTATGTTACGCACACGTGTTAGAGGTAATTGAAAAAGTTTTTCTTCATTGCTTGCTGCTGGAGCACTTTTCGTCTTAGTGGCTATTGGGGGGAAATGGGAAAAATTACAAAAATATCATATACATCTTG
>PGFW01016710.1:47540-67205 GCA_003123925.1 Haematobia irritans | reverse complement strand
ACAACATGCAATCTATTAATAGTACCTCCTTTTTGTGAGGATAAGTTAATGGTTAAGATGTGTAAAAAAAGATGTATGATATACATATACCTTCTAGAAATCCTTCTCGGTCTCCCCGTTCCTCCCAAAAAAATAACATATTTTTTTTTTTTTCGTGTTTTGTTTTTAACATCCCTCTATACCCATTTCGATGTAAAACAAAACTCGCATTTGTCATATCGTTTTTTTTGGTGGCTGGTTACCATGTCAGGCAAAAAACGATCTCAATTGAGTTGATTTTTAGTTGATTCTGATTATTAAAATTTAAGTTGTACATAGAAGATTTTCACGAGAAAAAAACAACATTGTACTCATAATGACGTAAAAGAAAAATACTGAAATTCTGTATTTATTCATAATATTAACTAGATTAATTCCCATATACAGCGTTACATTAATTTCAACGTGAGCTAAGTCGGAAATATTATCTTTGTAATATAACTACAGCCATTATTAATATTACAAGGTACAAGTAAAATGAATGTAGACCCAGCCCATGTTTGAGATTAAAGTTTCGATCCCAAAACCATTTTTGTCATTCATTGTGGATTCGCATTACATTTTACATAAATAATATACATATATACATACATTCAAAGAACATTTTGTATTACTTCATTCATAGTTTCAATATCAAATTTTATTAAAGCTTATGGAAAATTTTATTTGCACAAATCAATGCAAGATAATTTCAGCTTACTACCTTTATATGGCTAGAACTTTGCCTATACATTTCTTGTCGTAATGACAAGCCGTCTTGAATTTCACATCTTTCTTTAAATTCGTATCATTTGCATGCATTATCTCTATATTTCCTGCATACCAAGTATGAATGAATTGTTTGCACAAACTATAATTGTGTATACATAATGGTCAAATAATAGCTCTTATGATTTCAAATTAAAGCTCACTGCTAATTTAAGTTAGTGTTTCAATTTTTCACGCCGAAACTCCCCTTTATTTTACTTTCTAATAAACATGGTCCAATTAGCATGTCCGTCTTGAATAGAAGTGGCTTAAAGATTCCAACCGGAGAAAAAAAAACACCGACCTTTCGGCATTTTTAAAAATTGGAAAATCAAGTCACAATCTTCCTTAGATATACGGTAAAGAAGTGGATGCTCATAACATAGTTGTGAAATTTTTACTAAATGGACTTATTTGGTTTCATAATATTTCTCGATAAGGTAATTTGAGATGATTAAAAAAAAACAAAAAACAAAAACGGAAGATTATCAAAAGTCGATTTCGATTTTCCGCTTTCGTACGGGGTCCTGATTTTTATCATTATCGAGTTGAAAATCACTTTATTTTCTGCCATTACTTTTCCTGAAATATTGACATTAATATATACTCAGACAGTCAACCTCCAATAAAATCCTTGGACTCTGTGTTCCTCAAATCGAAAACGGCCATCGACTGCCACAAATCTCTCAATGAGATGGCTGGGCAGCACAATATTCACCTAATATGGGCGCCTGGCCATAGGAACATACCGGGGAACATCGAAGCAGATGAGCTAGCAAGGCTAGGAACTACCTTACATATTCCAGGGAAACTAGAATCTGTTGGTATGCCTCTGGCTACCTGCAAGCTCTTACTGCGTGAGAAGGCTGTCATGATGGCAAATGTTCGATGGGAGAATTGTAAGGGTTGTAACGACACCAAGCAAATATGGCCCCATTTAAACTTAAACCGCAAGATATGCTAGAGTCTCAGAGACACTCAGATATCACTCCTGATATCTGCTATAACGGGTCGCTGCCTGATAGGCGATTTTGCAAAAACTATTGGCGCGAAGTATAATGACTATTGTATGAGCTGTCATGATGCGGAGGAAAAGGAATCAAATAAACACCTCTTGTGTGAGTGTCCTGCATTTTGTGTAAGGCGTAAGCAAATTTTAGGGGCATATAGCTTCAGATTACTGGCGGACCTGGAAAACGTTAACTTAAGCAGTCTGCTAATGTTTTTGGAACAATCTGGTTGGTTCAACAGAAGAAAATAATCGAGAAGGTTCAGCGGTTAAAACTAGAAGTGCCCATATGTAATAGGTACTTTTAGTTAATGTGGCATCACAATGGACTGAATAGTCTAAGTGAGCCTGAATCTTAATCGGGCTGCACTTTAACCTAATCTAACCTAACCTTTCCTGAAATAATCAAAATTATAAATGAAAACAAAGATATTCCCGTAAAGTCATACCGAAATCTAGAGGAATAAGAAACTGCGCATCAATTGAATTAATTTATTTGCTTTATATTGCACTGTTTTAATAAAGTAACCGTGAACATTTCAATTCTAAAAGCGAACATAGTACTTACCTTTATACCGAACACTAAATCCAATTTTTTTCCGTGATTTATCTTCTTCAACTTTTCCAATTATATTGCCGTAAATGAATTCGCTGCTATATCTCGAGATTATCATTCGTTCTTATCACAAAGCAGTAAATTCGGAATTTCTTCGCTTCTTTCTATTAATGAATTCAAAATCAAGATTGATAATTCAAAGTCCGATATATTTTTTGTTTTTTATAAGAAAACTATAAATTCTTTCCGCGATTTATCGATTAACCAAGAATATATCGGAAATGGGCAAAGTGTAATTTCACACCCAATAATAATTACGACTAAGACACCCTGAACTCGGCGCATACTAATATATGCTCAAACTCTTATCCATTTGAGAACTCATAATCTAATGTCAATATCGATTCAACTATTTTTATATAACGTAACAATAGGTTTTAACAAATATCCACAATAAACACAGGATACATCCGCGTTTTATCAAAGCCAACTAAACTTTTTCAGTTGAGAGCGCGTAAATATAAATGATTAATTCCACACATAAATTGCAACATATATAACTATGAAAACTAGCTCATATATCCAATACATCATCAAACTGTATTGTGAATCTACTTTTTCCAAATTTCGCAAAGACAGGTATGACTGAAGTATCTTTGAATAAGGTGTTGAAGCAATAATAGAGTAAACACATTGAGCAAAGAACACTACCCTAAAATGCAACGAAAAAACCAAATGGGAATACTTTTATATTTGTGCAACGATTACCGTGGGTCAATTGCGAAAGAAATAAAAAAAAATGGGAAAAATTTTAGACAAATAACCCAAATAGCGTTAAAAATAATGATAAGTAACATAAAGAAAAATGAGAAATAATTAACTTTAAGGAAGTCACACTAAAAATGTAATATACGTACATTTGGTCAGAAAACCTACATAATGTTAATAGGATTACTACGTGTTCCTGATATAATAAAAAGTGAACGCAGATGAAATAAAATGTTGGAACAATTAACTGGAACTGTTATTAAAATGTTTATTAATAATATGTAAAAGATTATCAATAAATGCATTATAACAATTAAAATCAACATTGTAACGAGAGAGAATCACAAAAAATTTAAAAAATATTTATTCAGAAAAACTAAAAATCCTTTGGATAACATGATTATCTAAGCGAAATATTAATGTAAGATGACTGAGCCTGATAAATAGAATGGTCTTAAATCAGAAAAAGTTATCCAAGAAAGAAATAAAAGCTGCAAATATGCACCCCATGTTAATAAATATTAAATATGCTGTTTTATGACACCGAAAATGGAAGGAAGAACGAATACTAATCATAAAAATCAAGTAAAAATATACATAATAATAGTTTAAGGATGATTTAAAGTTTTGATTGTTATTGTTGGTTTTATTTCTTTTGTTCTTATTTTTGATATGTTAATAAGATTATTTATTTATCAAATTGGTATTGTAAGTGTATTATGTAGTGTAGTGTATTATTAATATAATTGTTACGAATTGATAATTATAAGATTATAAAGTTTATTTAAATTAGTTACGTTAATTTAAAAGTTGTAACGAATAAAATTTCGCTATCACTTGTTCGGATATCATCCATTTCATTTTTCTAGTATTTCCTTGAATTTCTTTATGTTCTTTTGGTTTGCTTACTCGAAATGTTTAGTTCTTACTCTCTCATGTAAATAGACAAACCACCTTTGCGTTTGTTATTTTGCCTTTCTCATTTCATCTCATTGTCTAATTGTCCAGTTTGTTGTTTGTAGTAATGGCGAGCATTATACATATGTGAGTGTGAATTTGGTGTTTGCGCAGGCCACCAGACCGAATTACTGTAATGGTCGTATGATCCTCTAGCTTGTCTAAGAATGTTCTGGCGTTGCCAGAATTAATTGTAGTGCTACCAGAAGTTCTCGTATTGCACAGCCGTCATATATAAAAAGCGCTCGCATGCTTGGCTAACAGAGTCAGTGCTTAATTAAAGCGTCGAAACGAATAACTTCAAGGGGAACGAATTGTAAAGGTGTGAAGTCATAGATAAATAAATTGGATAGATGTCCGTTCATTAAAAGAACGCGTGTTTTAATTGTTCGGGTAATTAAAAACGCTAAATATAAAAACGTAACAATTTGGTGTCAAGAAGTGGAGATAACGAGAAAAAAATAAAATCTACAATGAAGTTTAAATGAACTTCGTTGTGGAAGACTTAAAAAATAAGGAATTGAGCAAACTGGAGCTGCCCGACAAACAGGCAATAAAGGCCCAGCTTCAAAAGCGTCTACTGGGCAAGAGTTTGAACGGCGTAATATGACATTGCGACGCATGAGTTTGAATTATAAGGAAGAACATTTATGAATCAATACTCGCAATACAAGCAGTGTAGATAACTCCACTGTTGGCTTCGAGTGTTGTGGATTACACATCAATGCTCAATGTTTTGAGCAAAATGATGGAAGCAAATTCTAGAAAAATGGAAGAAAAATTCGACGAAAATTCTAATGAATGCCAAATCGAAAATACAAAACAAATTTTCCTGAAGGCATGGAAAACGTGTGGACTTCATATAAGAAATATCAAAATTTGGAATTGATAACAGAAAGTTTTCCGTGGATGAGAAAATTATGGTGCATGATAGAAGTTTCCTGCAGCATTCGAGAAAAAATGTCAGAGGGCTGGAAATTAAAGGTGATCAGTGCGCGTCATCCGAGGGCTCAAAAAATCAAACTCCCCTGTTTTCGATGGCTCAAGCGGTCATTTGAATGCGTCTTACAAAATTCCAATGTCGAAAATGGTGCTTGTAAGAAATTTGTGGAATGACGATTGATAAAGTCAATGAACTTCTAATTGGCATTAAAGGGCAATGCTGGCTGATGTGATACAAAGCATTCCGCTGCTTTCTAGAAATGAATCTATAATGAGAGTTAATAGCGGCACTTCAACGCAAGTATGGTGGAGAGTCACAAGCAGTAGACATCTTCAGAAATGGAATTGAAGGAAGAATCGCAGAAATCGAATGAAACCCTACAAGATTTCGCAAACAGAAGTTTGAAGCGGGCTATGCTTTTTGACATACCCAGGTGAGAGTCAAATCCTCTTGTGGACCGCATCAAGGATTGAAACTTCGTCAAGAATTCGAGACCCAGATATAAAATGTTGCAACATCATGCGTCACAAAAAGTAGCATTCGCGTGAAACAGTAACATTCGCGACATTGCCACAAGGAGACTGCGAGATCTGCTAGCGCGGCCCAATCACTAAGGTAACGTTAAAGATGAGACAGAGTGTGATGAATCAAAGTCCGTTATTGAGTCGATAAGAGGCCATGACAAGGCCATGCAAAGAAATGAATGCAAGTAGGCAAATAAATCGCCGGATCAAATGCTATACTGTGATAACCGGCGACATCCTAGCTCGAGAATGCAAAAGCACGACGTCAAACGGTCAAGGTCCACATTCACCATCTCCATTAAAACAATAGCCAAATAAGAAGGTGACCCCACAGTCAAGTGAGTCATCTTTAAACTAGAATCGAGCTAGTTTCAGGCGGGGCAAGAGCTGGCTCCCGAAACAGAAACGATGGCCGCCACCATCCTGCCATAGCATAGTTCAACAGAAAAATAAAACAATTTAACTATTGCGGGTGTTATTAATGGCGACAAGCGACTTTGACGTTGGAATACTGGTGCATCAATAGTCTAATTCATTAGACTGATTAGTAAAAAGGAAAAGTTACACCACATGATTGAGTCAAGCTTACGCACGGCTACAGGGGAACCCGCAACCGTATATGGAAAGGTCACCGTAAAATAACCGTATTGCTAACAAAGTCCGTTTAACTTATGATTCAAATTGTGTGCCGAGTATTGTAGACGGAAGTTATAATTGGAGCGGGATTTCATGAATTGCTTTTGCCTCAAATTCTGGATATGAAAGCGCGTGTATATGACATGGTGGCGATGCCGAAATAACGGTAAACGTGGATACGACGAGAAATACAGCCTGTCAGACGTGGTTGACAACAGATCCAGTAACAGAGTCTATACATACCGAAAATGCCGAAGCAATTATATGGGTTTCTATGAATGGAGATTGTGAGTCGGCCAATTGTGGTGTGTTTGAAACCAGCAAGATAAACAAAAAAGCAACAACATCTTGATAGCAAAATGCCCTGTGTAACAAACGAAACGAAGAGAGACTAATACCAGTTTCGGTCTTGAAACTTGTCTGACAATCATGACAGATTGTAAAAAATTCTGAATTTGGAAAATGTAACACCAGCCGAGGCAAATAGTCAATTTGGAAGGCAACTCATCAAAGACACATGGAGCAGTGAGAAAACATCTAGAAGGGTATTTCGAGGCTTGGACACGTTCATCTATCGACGTCAAAGAGAGAAATAATAGCTCAAGCAATTGTTGTGGCAAAAGCTGCCTCTGCTTTTGCTTCGAAAAAGGGGAAATCAAGGAAAACATTCTGTTAGTGAAACATGAATATTAAAACCGCAAGAAGAAAGGCCCATAAAACAGCACCACGAAAGTGTTGCCCTGGCAAAAAGAGACGAATAGTTCAAAACTCATAATTGGAAATGGCGGAGATTGGAGTGATCGAGCGCATCACAAGTTCCTTGGTGTTCCCTCAGTTGTGCTGGTCAAAAAGAAAGATGGAAGTAACCCGATTCTGCTGGACTACAGAAAACTGAATGATGCACCAAAAAGACAGTTATCCGCTTCCGACGCATGTGCGATGACAACGTTGAACACACTAGCCGGACATAAACATGGTTTCTACGCTTGATTTGCAGAGTGGATATTGGCCAAGAGAGACGCTCGAGAAGACAAGGAAAAGACGGCTTTTGCGTTTAATGGCGTGTCCTTGGCCATTCAATGTAATGCCGTTTCGGGGCTCTGCCAACTGCTCCGGTTACCATTCGAAAGGATGGAGCGCTGGTAACTGAAGGGGTTGCACTTGGAATCGTGCTTGAATACTTGGTACGACTCATATGATGGGCAAAACATTGAGCGAAGCACGCTTATAGAACTTGAAAGAGCGTTATCTCAGCAATTGTCAGCCGTGTCTGTCTACGCCTTAGACGCAAAGAAAATGCTCCCTTTTCCAGGCGGGAAAGTTAATTACCTTGGTCATCATTGACGCAGAGGGCATATCCTACCGAGTGAAGACAAAATCCAAGCTGTCAGAGATTGGCCACGTAGACCAGAAATCTTCCACGAATTAAAGAAGTATCCTATGGTTATTGTACATATTAACCAGCGACGATTCGTCCGTCACACCTTTTCGCCAGCATCGCCTGCTAGTTCTCCATAAATGATCCCAAAAAGGTCAGAAGTTCCAGTGGAGCGAGAAACAGGAGGATTCATCTCCAACATTTAAAAGAACTTTATGTTCAGCCTCCTGTTCCTAGCGTATCCTATTCCCGGGCGAAAAATTGTTTTGGATACAAGATGCAGCGCGCGAATGGTGTGAGGTGGCGCTAATCCCAAACAGATAGACGGCAAGGAGAAGGTCATCGGATATTTCAGCCCGAACGTTGTCCAAGCCCGAAAAGAACTACTGTGTAACGGCGACGAGAAGCTCGCTAGCCGTCATAGAAGATGTAAAACATTTATCATAAATATTTGTATGGACAACGACTTCTTGCTCAGGACTGATCACTCGGCTCTAACGATTGTGCTCCAATTCAAGAATCCGGAAGCCTCAACTGCACGTTGGAATCTGAGAGCTCCAAAGCTATGATTTCAGTATCGAGCATAGAAAAAGCGTGGAAAACACGGCGTAACGGCTGACGCCTTGTCACGTCGACCTTGCAGTATAGAAATGCACAGCAACTGCTTCGAAAGCTGAACACAAGGAGGGAGATTGTTGATATTCGGCTGTTACACGTCGTAATCTGGAGTGGACGGCCAAACAAGAACAGCGTAAAGATCCCATTTTTGATCAAGAATTATTTGGCAAAGGAAGAGAACAAGAAGCCGCAGTTAAGAAAGACATTGCAGCCGCGAATTAGTCCACGTTATGAAAACCATACTGGGCTCAATGGATAGTTTAGTTCAGTCAATGGATCCCTGCAAGCGATAAATGGAAAGCGAAGATGGCAAGAGCAGCCGAAATTTGAATCATCGTCCAGATTCCAAATAAGAGATGTTTTGGCGGAGTTTCCATAATGGGTCCCGAGTGGAGTCATCTTGGGAATATACCAAAACCGCCGAAGAAAGTGAAGCAAACGATTCTATCTGGTTTGGATGCCAGAATATGCAATTGCTGATGGGTAGCCATTGCGGAGAAGTGCATGAAGGCGAAAGGTCCAACAAAGGAAAAGTCGGGTCCTAACTGCAAAGAATATAGATCAGCAGGAAAAGGCTCCCGTTTGAAAAGAATAGCAATGGACGTGGCAGGCCCTTTCCAGTAAGTGATTCTGGAAACCGTATGTTCCTTGTGGTCCAATGGAATTACTCAGCAAATGCCGGAAAGGTGTATGCAATCCAAACTCATAGAACAAAAACGATTGTGCGATGTTGTCAACAAAAAACTGGATATTCGCTACGCGTGTGCCGCTCCGAGATTCACATCAACCAGGAAGAATTTTTGAATACGCCATATATCAATCAAGAGATGTTGTGAATCCCTTGGTATCAAGGAAAAGCCGAGGACTACACCATTAAACATCCTCAACAATCCCGATGGCAATGGTAGAAAGGTTTAAGTGCGCACTCTGGAGAACAGTCTTCGAAAAGTAGTGGACAACGCCAGAGGGACTGGAACGAGCCATATACCGAACAAGTTTTTGCGTCGTATAGATCTGCCAAATTCATGATTCCAAGCCATCTCGATACACCGCGTCAATGTTTCTATTCGGAAACTGATGAAGTGCCTGGGATGCTGAAATATTCGGTGTAAACCTAATGAGTCTCGCCATTGAAGAAAAACAGAAAAACGACATCCCAAACAACTTCGGTGAAGTTCACAATAGTTGCGCACAAAAATAAAAATGGTCAGCAACTAGAATGATAGTGCGAGATACGATCCGTGCTGTAAATACTGGAAGCTTCCAAGAAGAAGAAATTGGTTCTGCTATTTTAAACCCGCACGAAAGAAAGGATTGTGTCCTAAACTGAAACGACAGTTGGGAAGGCCGCATAACAAAGTGCATTTCAAGAAGATCAATGATTTTGTATATTCCGGATTTCAGAAGGACGACAGCTCCTAGATTCAAAGATGAAAAGTTGTACATCTGGGAACGAATTGGCTACTTACGGAACAGGTTCTGTGGGCCTAGTTCGGGACGAACAGGCTTAAGCGGGAGGCAGTGTTAACGAATTTGATAGTTGATAGATATAAGTTTATTGTATAAATTAGTTCCGTTAATTTTAAAATTGTTTAACAGAATAAAATTTTCGCTATCAACTTGTTGGAATCATCCATTCATTTTCTAGTATTTCCTGAAATTTCTTCTATGTTCTTTGTTTTGCTTACCGAATAATGTTAGTTCTTACTCTCTCAAGAGAATAAACAACCCCTTTGCTTTTGTTATTTTGCTTCTCATTTCTATCTTCATTGTCTATTGTCATGTTGTTGTAGTAAATGCGGAGCATAATAATCTATGTGAATGTGTATGTGTTTGGCGAGCCCACCAGACGAATTAAACTTAATGGTCGTAGATCCTTCTATGCATTGTCTAAGAATGTTTCTTGGCGTTGCCAAATATTGTAGTGCTCACCTAGAATGTTCTCGTATTGCCACACCGTCAATATATGAAAAGCGCTCGCAATGCTAGCTAACGAATCAGTCTTAATTAAAGCGTCCAAACGAATAACTTCAAGGGTGAACGAATTGTAAAGTTGAAGTCATTAGTAAAGTAAATTGTAGATGTCGTTATTTAAAAAGAAGCCGTGTTTAATTTTGTCCGGTAATAAAAAACGTCTAAAAATATAAAAACGTAACATATTTTATTTCGATGAAAATGAATAAAGTATACAAAATTCATCAGAATTTTGGCTTTGACTATTCAAATTTGATAGTGGGGAATCATTCTATACAAATTTAGGTTGAAAAGTAATTTGCAACTATGTTAAATTTTGATTTGACTCGCATCGCAAATTGTTGACAAAATTATGAGATAGCGATGCATTCAATTTGAAGGATTAACACGATATATTATTGCTAATGTGTTATTGATTTCCACTGGTTGAGGGTAATGGTCTGTTTTTTGTTGAAACTGCGATTTTCCTCGACAATTTCTCAACTTGAATATTACCCTAATACTTTGAAAAAAATGTTAAAAAAGTTTTGAAATTTTAAGCAATTTTTTCAAACGGTTTGTGTTTATTGGGATGTCTTCTTCAAAATTTCATCTAATTTTAGCTGTCCTTCGGACTTTTACCTCAACCAGTAGTTGGCAAACACTGCTGCGACGCTCTAATGCTCAGTGTAAGACTACACCCCAATGAAATTTTTGACATTTTGTTGATATCATTCAAAAGTGATTTGCCTTGATAGAAAAAAAAATTGCATTCACCAGGAGAAAAAATCATGAAAATCATGAAAGTTTCGGTTATCAAGTCTGTGAATATGATCATAATCAACAATAGCTAAGTGTAGATAACAACGATACGTTTTTAACGAAATATGACTCAATGTACGCAGTCCTGTTTATTTGATATGGAAACAAATTTGTGGGCCTTATGTTTAATAATTGAATGCGTTTGGTTGCCAATTACGACGGATAAGAAGAAGAAAGTGATTCATTGATTGATTTTTGTCGTATAATAAGTGAATATTTTGATTTGATTCGATTCTTCCCTATTGCTTGGCCCGACAAGGAGAGTGGAGGTCAAACCACTTTGCGAAGGAAGAATGTCTTGCGAACAATGTCATGTGAAATTTACAGTGTTTAAACGCAAACGTAGTTGCTCTGATTGCAAGCGGTATTTCTGCCATAATTGCCTAGTGTCACGAAAAAATTCTCAACTTTGTGAGAGGTGTATACTCTTTAGTAGGCGACCACTGGAAAGGTCCGATTTGGTTAAACTGAAAACCAAAGATTTGATATTTTATTTGCAATCGAAACACATTTCAACAGCAGGCTGTGTGGAAAAGGAGGATTTAATCGACCTGGTTATACAATGTGTTGAACGAATGGATTCGAATCAATCATCGTCGAGTGGTAGCAGTAAGAGCAGCAGTAAAAACACCACTCCGCAACACCAACCACCCAGTGGAGATCAGAGAGGAGCTGGTGGTGCGAGTGCGGATAGTGGTGCTGCTGGCGGCGGTGGCAATAGAAGATCATTTGATACCACAAACTCCTTTGATAATATTAAACAAACGTGCCAAAACTTCTTTAGTCATTTAAGTGACAACATAAGTGATTCCATTGCCAATTTGGAGAGTAGAGCTTGCTCAAAAAATAGAACGGGTCGATGTTCTAATAATGGACAAAGTCGAGCAAGTAATGTCACAGAGCAACCCCGAGTGGCTACCAGGGAAATACCAACTTATGCAAGCATGCAACAAACAAACAATAATTATGGCGTAATAGAAACACCCGCTCCTGTTTATTCAGTAGCTTCAAGTCCTGAAGAACGGGATCCGCAACAACAGACAATACCAATACAATCTCCTACTGCAAATACTATTGTTAGCACTGTCCAATTGCCACCCGAAGCAGAGCAAACGGAGGTAATTGAAGGTCGTGGTCATGACGTCCAAGATACAGCTAAAGAAATCCTAGGCGATTGTGAATGCTCCGATGAAGAACTGATAGTTACTTTCAATTCTCGCACCAGATCTCCAAAAATAGAAATAGAGGCAAACACTTCTATGAGCAATGACGAAGCAGACCAAGCTACTAATTATGGTCCTTCAACTTCGGCATCTACCTCCAAACCTTCTTCTCAGTATTCCAAATTAGACATATATCCCAAAGATGAAGAGGAATCATCACATTCATCTTTCGAAGAACTGGGTGCAATTGGTGGAATATCCGATGACAGTAAAACCACAACAGATACCACAAGTAATACAACAGACCAATGGCAGATGCTAGATCTGAAGCAAGAAGCAAACTCAAATCAAGCGGTGGACGCAATCGACAATAAAACCTCGTCAACAGATCAGCCACCTATCCAAACATCGCCACTAACTCAATCACTCCGTTCCAAAAAAGTAACACGCAGACGATCTGAAAGTTATCTTAACCGAAGAAGACATCAGTTCAGCATTGATGATGAGGATGATGATGAAGGATCAACTACACTTTCTACATCTCTCAATAACCCCTCCAGTCATGACCGTATAAAAGAAGAAACGGAAACACCGCCAGCTACAAGTAGCACTTCCAAGCGATGTTGTTTGCGCTGCGGTAAAAATAAGGCCAACATACGACACCAGGTGGAAAAAATGAGAAAACATCTGGAAAGTTCCCAAATGTCTGAATCAGATATAAAACATGAACTGAGTGAATTTCTAGCTTATCTTGAGCAGCGCACAAAGTCGGTGGAGTATTCGGATTCGGAGGCGGGAGCGTCAACTCCAAGCGCAGGGGTACATACAGATGTTAGCACATTACAACTGCCAGAAAACAATCTTACAGAAAGGGATACAGCCCACAATTCTAAGACGGGGATAGATGCCTCAACAACTATACCAGAGAAAGACTCTAGATTTATTAATTTGGAGGAGTATGACTCTCTGTAAGTTGTTCTTTATTCATATTACCCACAGTTATTCAATATTAATTTCTAATTTCAGCCAACAATTGGAAAATTTGAGCGTTAAACAGTTGAAAGAAATATTAATGTTGCACAGAGTCGACTATAAAGGCTGTTGTGAGAAAACCGAACTTTTGGATCGGGTGGGACGTCTGTGGAAAAATTTAAAATCAACTCCAGGTTTGTATTTTCAATTTGTTTCATTAATGCATTTTTCATGTGCCTAATTTTCAGCTGTTGAGAAATTACCCACAGACGAACTTTGTAAAATATGCATGGACGCACCAATTGAATGTGTTATTTTGGAATGTGGTCATATGGCCACTTGTACCAATTGTGGAAAAGTTCTAAGCGAATGTCCAATATGCAGGCAGTATATTGTACGAGTAGTCCGATTTTTTCGCGCCTAAACACGTATTTTACATTTGGAAGGAATCTTCATTTTGCTATAATACTTATATACCCTTTGAAAGGGTACGAGTTTAAACTCAATTTCAGTTGTAGGAGGCGACACCATTCGCTCTTTACTATTATCATTAAATGTTTGTATTTGATTAACAGAAAGTGTTTCGTATTAATTTATATTTTTAATTACCACAATTCTAGAATTTATAGAATTTAGACTAATACAATATTATTAACTATAATCCATTATTAGAATTGTCAGTGATAATTATTTGAGATTTCCATTCCAATATATTATATATAGTTACTTATATATAAAAAAGTGAGAAATTTACTAATAATTTAAAAGTAATGTATAAAAAATAATAAATCGTTCGTACCTAAAAACTGTATTCAAAAAAAGGTTTAAAACAATAAAACATATGCAATATTGAACATTTTCGAGTGTATTCTTTAACTTTTTTTATGTTTTATCCTATTATCATTGAAAATCTCATATTCTAACGAAATAGCGGTTCAATCATTTCTATCCACCAAAAAATTTGAAAATTCTTCCGAAGGCACAACTTTAAAAGCACTTCCAGAAGATTCACTCCCAAAGATGTTCTTCATTTTAACTACACAGGAAGTTCTTTTAATTCACTTTTTTATAACTCGCTTTTTTCTTATTTTTAATGAGTAATTTTAACTTTTTTTGTTTCAAAAAGGTTAAAAACAGTAAAAATTAATAAAATTGTACAAATTATTTAAATTTTCAAAAAATATTAAGGTCAACACGTTGTCAGGCAAGGTTAGAAATGCATTAAAATTACAAACAGTATTCATTTGCAAAGTATGACAACATTTCTTTTAATTCATTACATCGTAGCAAGTGATACAAATTCAGTGCAATGGCTGTTGAAATGGTGAAGATCGCGCTATCTAATCTAAGCCATATTTTAAGATGTCATCGCTTCTGCGCCCAATGCACTGTCACCGGAACTCCAAAAAGAACATTGTGGCATAGACTGCTTTTTGGCGACAAGGGCAGGATGAGGCGGTTTGGTGACGGGTGAATAAGTAGTGGTTTCTGCTAGTACTGGAGTCGAAGAGAGAACGGGCCCCACCCCACTTACTAGCTCGATGTGTTCTTCGAAAAAAAGAGTTCCAAATTCATTCGTTGTAGCGCGAACTAACGGCTTGTTTCAATAAAGTGGTGCGTTTTTGCAGGGATTAGAACGGCCGGTGGGTGAACTGAAGTTGCCGAGTTGTTCTTTATAAAGTGGTTTGATGTTGTTAATAAATGTGAGTTGCGTGGGACGTCGGCTGAATGGAGGGCCGGGGGGGAGGGCTTGCGTGTGAGGTGCGGTGGGGTGAGGGTAGGGAGGGTGCGTGGGATGGGGGGAGGAAGGTGGGGGCTGGGAGGCGGGAAATGAATAAAGTGTGTGTGTCAAGGCTCGAAAAGGATACGACAGTGAAGCCGCGGGGCGCGGGTCGGCGGCTTGTAAGTCTGAGGTCGTAGAGATCCGGACGTTTTCGCGAGCGAGGAAGGAAAGAGCTGGTTATAGAGCGGCTCGGCATGAGATAAACGAAGACGTGATGAGCGAGGAGGATTATAGATGCGAAGTCTTGTTTTAAGGGGAGCATTTTCGAAGACACAGTACTATAGCGAAGCCGGCTGTGAGGGGATGATATTGTCGAGGCGAGATGGAGGTGGGGAGAACGGGTGGGGGAACTGCGTTATGGTGGGAGGAGGGGGGCGTCGAAAAATAGGAGCCAGGTGAGTAGGGAGGGGTTGGAGGTTATCGCATAATACGAGGATAACATAGCCGCTGGCGCGTTGTGAGACAGGGGCTATTACGGGAGATGAGAAAAGAAGATGATCTGCGTGGTTGTTCGCAAAAAGGAGAGCTGTGAGTACTGAGGCATAAAGAAGGAAGGATTTTTCGTAGGGTCGCAGCAGTGGTGATTTCAGTTTCCCGGCAGTTTAGCTGCGAAAAGCCGTAATGAAATGGGTGGAGATGTCTTTGAGGTTAGTGATTTGCGATGGCATTAGTATTGTTTGAAGCAGGATCATCCGTGGGAGTTTCAGGACATGGTGTCTGAAGATGAGAAGAGAGTGCTTCAGGTATAAGTGCTTTGACATTTCAGCAATTGAAGTAGGACTTGTAAGCTAAATACTGGGGCAACGCTTGCCGAAGAATCAAATAGTGAAGTTTGATTACCGTAAATCCAGGCTAGGAGAAAATCCGGGGCTTGTATTTGATCGACAGAAGGAGTTGGGTTGGTTGGGCATAGCAGATGATCGTATGGAGGCTAGGGCAGTGGTTTCGTGGTGTGAGGAGTGGGACGTAGCGTAATAAGGGGAGCAACAACCTGCGCGACTGGGCATTGGCCTGCAGCTGAAGAGAGGGTGCAAGACCAGGAACCATCAAGAACATTGCGAGCATGGCATACCTGCGAAAAAGTGCAACGTGGTTTGGTGGATGTGGTATGTGTACGTGGGCCTGGTGGACAATCATGTGACCGTATTTGTTTCAAAAGATGGCTGAGTGTGGGAGCGGGCAGAAACGTGTACGGGCGCGGGAAGTGGCGGATTTCGCATCGGGCGCGTGTCGACTTGCTAACAACTTTGGTGTGGATTGCGCGAGAGAATGGGAAGAAGCTGGAACTTGGGTGTGACATGTGGTGTGTGCAACAAGATGGGCGCCTACATGCCCAAGCGAGCTTCAGCTGCGGGAGCGGATTGGGCTATGGCCATTTTGAAGTGGAAAGAACTGGTCGAAGCAATGTCAATGCTAAGAAATGGAGCCGGTTAAGGTTGGCCGACTTTCAAAGAGTCATCGAGCGCAATGTGTGAGCGCACTTAGAATATTTTTTTGTTGGGGCTTCACGGTTCAAGTCTAAAGCGTCGACAAGGAAATTTAGAGCCAGCAACGTATTGCGCGGGTCCATTGCTTGGAGAGACAGCCGACATTTGTCCGAGAGAAATTGCGCGGCCTAATTTGCCGGGTCCGAAAACGTGCTGCGAAAAAGTTGCCGGCAAGAGGATTGGACTGTTGTCGAATGACACCTAAGACGGCCAGCCGCGGTTCAACATGTTAATATGAAATTTCTTCAAAGTAATTCATAGGTGACCAATGTCTTAGAACGTTCAGAAATAAAGAACCGGATGAGATTTGCAAAATTTGTAGAATGGCGTTTTGTTTATGTTAAAAAAAGAGAGGTTAATCAAGTCCTTAACAAATCACCGACTTTAATAAATATGCTAGGAGTAAGACCAACATAAAATTATAACTTTGTTGAAAGTAAGGCCACAGGGGCGGGAATTGTAAACAATGTGGTATTAATTTGTTTTCGGATTCCGCATCAATGCGGGTAGTGCAAACTAACCGACGAGCGCCTGTAGGGGCGCAGATGGGTACATCCCTAGAAGAAGACCATCTAAGATGATCGTGTTGCGACATCGCGAAATCGTGTTTAGGCAGCTGCTGTCACAGCGTACATTAATTTGTGGTCAATTTCACAAGAGTATTTCGCGACGAGAATGTGAGTTAAATTTGTTTGGAAAACATGGAGTCGCCGGAGAGGAATAGCTGCCGCAGAATGTATAATTGGCGTTCTGGGTAAAGGAGATATTGGTGGAAACAGAACCGCAAATAAGAAAAGAACAACTTGGAAGGACGTCAGTCCAACATTATTCCGCAATATCGAGGAGGCGGTGCCCAAGACCACAGTAATGACAAGACAGAATATCTGGTACTACCCCGGGCAACTATGGAGAACATGGAAATTCGTTGTAATGGTTCGCATGGGCTTAGATGAGCTGGGGAGCGGGGGAGGTTGGTGTGCGCACAGATCAATATAAGAGAACCGCTCCAGCTCAAGGATAATTTTTTGGATTTAAAATTCATGGGAATCGAGGATCGATGATAATGGAGAAGAAATATAGTAGCAGAAACTATAATGATCGCTTGTGGATCAATTCTGAGGGCATATCCGAATAGGCTTACGACTTGTTACAGACAAAAATTGTTATTGAGAGTCGATCAATGCGTAATGGCGGCATGTTACTCTTTGAGCCGAGCAATTCGGATATAGCTTTTGATGAACAAGCTGGAAGATTTGGTTGTGGATAATGGGGGAGAAAATAGTCTTGTGTTGGACGGGATTGATGTGGGTGGTGGTTACGATTAGCATTCTTAATTGGTGGGAGGTGAAGATTTGTTATGGTCGTTTAGCAGGCGTCGGGAATGTCCACTCCACCGTGACAAGAAGGGTTGCCGAAACGTCGTGTAAGAATGGCCAATGTGGCCCGAACAACACAGTAGGTCTGTTGGCAGTGTATAACTGGTTAGATGTATAGTAGTGCTGCAAGAGCAAACCTATATGACGAAGGTCCAGTACCAGGGTGGGTGCGGGGACGAGGGGGCTCGATTGGTCAGTCCCTGTTAAACCTCGTCGCTCTGATGAGATTATAGGATTCAAACTTACTCAGCAGGAGCGAGATTTCCAGCATATACGTATAGGAATGTAGGCGAGGCATTTTTGGGTCGGGACGACAATTGTTGGAAAATCCAGAGAAGGCCAAGTACACAAACATGATTGACGACCATCGTATGTGCACTCGGTCGTAAACGAAGATAGCCAAGAAATATATAGTAAGCGGGTATAAGAAAAGCGCGGTTTCTACCGGGTGTAAATGACAGTTTCTATAGAGATTGTCTAATAATTGTGTTAATGATAAAGAAACGAGAATTTAAACCCTGGGTGCTGGTCGCAAAATAGCGTGTATAACAAAGCAGCTTGTCATAAATACAATGAATCATGGGTCGAGGGCCTTCTGGTGATTTGAATACTGAGCTTGGAAGCCTGGCGGGCGCAAAATTGTGGGGTCCGAGTTGAATAGAAAAAGAAGAGAATTGTAAAATTAAAACAGGGCTTTTGCTTTATTATGTAAAAAAATCATTAGAAGGAGAAAGGTGAAATGGAAAGGAAGAACGTTAGTTCATAGTCTCATAAGTTACCTAATTCAGAGAAAGAGGAAGACTAAAGGTCAGAGAGCTAGGAGTATAGGGCACAGATTCTTGGATCATGTTCTAACAATAGTAAAGGAAACTAATACTAGCAATGCTGATAGGTTGTTAGGCACTTTTCCCTGCTAATAATTATTTAAAGACGAACGAACAGTTCTCAACTCTTAGATCGTAAGGCGCTTATCGGTGATGTTGAAATGCTCAGTGTCGATATTGAGCATGTCCGCTGTGTATGCTTGCATAGGTCTGTGGGGGTAAGGAATAGTGGTGAGAGTGAAAAGTCTGAGGGAAGGATGGGATTTTTAGATTAGTTATCATCGTGTAACCAATAATTGGGAATCCACGGGCGTTGGCGTGGTCTTGTAACAGTCAAGTGTAGCTCTAATGTGGCACATTTCCTCCATGGCCATACAAAAGGAATCATGACCAGGGACAGTGGTTGGTGCCGCTCTGTCTATGATTAGATGATAGGAGGGATATGTGCTCTGCTATTCTAAAGGAAAACGAGATTCATCTAAGCTATTGATTTGATTGTATTGCAGCTGATGATAATTTGTTGGCGGCGGAGTTGAGTCATTAGTATTCCTTATTTGTACTGAATGTCTAAATGTCTTGACGATTTTCTTAGAGAGTATGGGTCAGTGTAGCGTTTATTACATCCCGGTACTTGGCATATGTAGGGTTTTCCATTGAAATGCGTTTCTTGTATGTTTGAATCTGTCCGAACTGTTTGAGTATGCCTTATTGCAGCCTCAAAGGAACATATATATGGTTTTTTCTCCCGAATTGTGATCGAGATGTATTTTGAGATTCAGCACGAGAAAATCGTTTACTGCATAAATGGCACTGATGGGGTTTTTCTTAGGTGTGTGTTTACGTGAACGCATTTTTAACGGGCATTGAAGCCCTTCTGTGTACGATGACAACCAGACCAACGACAATAGTAAGTCCATCCGTTACGGAAGCCACAGCATGGATTTGTGTTACATGAATGGCAAGAAACTCTAAGCTCTCAAAATACCTGTAAAGAAAATTAAAAAAAAAAACAATGTTTAATAGTTCTGATATTGTATAGGATTGAAAATTACTTATTTTTATTTATTCATATGTTATACTGAAAGCCTACAGAGGTCAAGTAATTAAAGG
>PGFW01016704.1:0-10773 GCA_003123925.1 Haematobia irritans | reverse complement strand
GTACCTAGGGTAAAAATATCTTAGACCTTATAAAGTGGAGCAAACGAAATTCGGAACAATTCTGGCCTGAATTTTGAGAAAAAAAGATGCGGAAAGTCAACTCAAGTTCCTATTTAAATACAAGCAAGTATGCAAAATCATTATATTCCTTATCTTTTTCAAAGGCTTCTGTTGAAATGGCATTTTTATTATTTGATACAATTAAAAACAAATAAAATTAAAATTAATTTCAAGAGTTAATTTTTCATTAAATCATTGGTCATATAATTTCACGCCTAAAAATTTGGTGAATAATTTATATATTTACTGAACTTTAATTTTTGTTTACTTTTTATTTCTATTATTTGTACTTTATAAACCGATTTTTTAAATAATTTGATTAAAAAGATTTGTATTATGTTATTTTGTCTGCTTTTTTTTTAAATATTATATTGTATTATTATATTGTATTATTACACATAAAGAAAAAATACTTACTAAGTTTGTCTAAAATTTCATTCCTCAGATATGAAAACTCTTCTTTCAGTATATACACTAATAGAAACAGTTTCGTTATATTAACGAAATGTGTCGTTAAAAGTCAGCCAATGAAACAAATTCGTTAATAGAACGAATTTTTTCGTTAATATAATGAATTTTCTGCCAATCAACGTAACGTTTCGTACTATTAACGAATATTTTCATTGATCTATTAATGAAAATGTTTTCGATATCAATGAAAATTTTCGTTGGCTGAACTTCTTTTGTGTGTATATTGGTGTTAAATTTATTTTTAAAGCTGTATCATACAGGTGCTGTTACTGTGCTATTTACATTCTTTATTTTTTTTAAGGGGGGTTGAAAAAGTCTAGACCCATTTAGGGTTTTTTCTAAGATTTGGTGCGAAGAATCACTAATTGCACCAGGCAACGACTGATCGAAAAGATTCAAGTTATCTCGATTTCATGTTAAAGATTATTCTTTAAAATTTCACAAAACTTTTTACTTTACTTTAAGAACAATTTTTCTTAACTTTCAAAGACCATAACGGAGCTACGCAAAGATTCGTTCAAAAGTTCGCTGCTCCTAAATTTATTTATTTTTGTTATGAATTAATTAAAAATTTCTTTATTTTAATGAAATTTATCCTTAATATTTTGTATATTGCGCCAAAATTTAAAGTTGCATAGTCGTCATATTAGGTAATTTTTTTTCAATGTAAGTTCTTTCATATGGACTGACATTTAAATAAAACAAACAAAAACAAAGCCGAATGATTTTTCATTAAAAAAAATTCACTTCACTTTTTTTCCCACAGTAGGTAAGATACTAAAAAAACAGAATTTTGTCTAACACTAATGATTGGTTATTGATTCCAAGCCAAAAAGCAAAGAATTGAAGTATGGCTACCTTATGCACACGAATTTCTCTTTTAAAATTAAGTTTGCATACTTGATTTCTGCGAAAACAAAATTTTAAGTTATTAGATTTTCAGGTTTGTTTTTCTTAATGAGCTACAGTGTTGCCAGTAATTGGGGATTTTTTCCCAAATTGGGGAATATTTTTTTCGTGAATAGGGGACGAAACATTTGAGTTGCGGCCGGACTTGCGTGACTTTGACGGGGAATTTCCATAAATTTGGGGATTTTTGTTGGGGAATTTTTTCGAGAAATCGGTTTTAATTCTTTTTAGCAAAAATGTTGTCTATAGCGAAATTTTGTCAAAATTTTATTTTTAATTAGAAAATTCGCCCGAACCGAAACATATACAGTCCAGGCGTGTATAGATTTGTATCTGGCGTTTTCTTTTCAATGGCCCTCTATTCAACCCATGTTCCTTAATCTATTTATCTGCCCATAAAGCTCGAAAAATAACTTGTATAATTAAGATAGTAGAAAATTTTGTCCAACAAATTTATTTTTCATAGAAAAATTTGTCAAATTTTATTCTATAGAAAATTTTTCAAAATTTTATTTCTATGAAGGTTTTGTCAAAATTTATTTCTATGAGAAAAATTGTGAATTTTTATTTCTATAGAAAAATTGTCAAAATTTTATTTCTATAGAAATTTTTGTCAAAATTTATTTCTATAGAAAATTTGTTCAAAATTTTATTCTATAGAAAATTTTGGTCAAATTTTATTTTATAGAAACAATTTATTTTGTTCAAAATTTTATTTCTATAGAAAATTTGTTCAAAATTTTACTTCTATAGGAAATTTGTCAAAATTTACTTTCTATTAGAAAGTGTCAATATTTTGTCAAAATTTTATTTCTAAAGAAATTTTGTCAAATTTATTTCTTATAATAAATTTTTTTTCTGTATAAAGTTTTGACAAAATTGTATTTTTATATATGTAACATTTTGCCCACAATAATTTTTTATAGATACAATTTTCTCAAATTTTGTTTTCTATATTCATTCATAAGTACAAGGAACTCCAAATTCGCATTTTCATGTCTCCAGCATTCGGAAGACGATCACGCAGTCTCTTGATTATTGGGTTCGCGAAATCTTGATCTTATTGCAGCTCCCTGGTATTATTGCTTACAGATTTTCTACAGCCAGGAGCCTATTGCTTTAATTTTTGTTTTCAAAAAAATTGTCAAAAAATTGTATTGGGATTTTTCAGTGAGGAATTTAAATTTTAAATTGGGGATTTTGCGGGACGAAACATCATAATTGCAGGACAAGCGGCCAGAAAAATACTGGACACTGATGCGCTACCAAACGTCCTTTAAAACTTAAATTTCCAAATGCAGAATCGATTTCAGTAGAAATTTGGCCAGGTTTCATGTTAAAAACTTCATTGAAATAAAAGTCATGAAAAACATATCCTAAGCTTTGAACGCTTTTTGCTTTTCTGTCATGATGATACAAAAAAAGTCAACAAAATTTGAAAACGTTTAATTAATTTCAAAAAGAATTTTTTCAGAATTATTAAAGTCAAGTTGACCTTAGCAAATAAAATTTTCTTTCATGTTATCCAGGATGTCCAGTTTAAAGTCGACTCACTTACCTTTAAGGACAAATCGACTTCATTGAAAAGTTTATCGACTTTTGAATAAGCAAAACTACTTTATACTCGTATCAGTTGAATGTGTCTTCAACTTTCGTGTTGGCTTGTGTTGAATGAAATGTCGATGGTAAATTTTTGGCTAATAGCAAAAAACCAATTGAGTCAATTTTGAAAGATTTTAATATTCGATTAGAATATTACAAAATATATTTGGAAGTATTTCGATTACACTAGCTTCAGAAAAAACTTCGTTAATATTAACGAAAACTGTGTCATTGAAATTGAGCCAATTGAAAAACAAATTCGTTGATTATAACCGACATTCTTCAACTGAAAAATCGTTTCGTACTATTAACAAATATTATCATTTAGTCACAATGAAAAGTTCGATTATATCAATCAGAATAGTTTCCGTTGCTCAATTTTAATGAAATTTTCTTATGTGCTGTAGCTCCAAAGTTTAATGTTTTACATTTCTTAGAATATGCTTCGCATTTCACAAAACAATGGATAACTTATAATGTATCAGGTTAATACGCCAAAATATATTTTATTACCATCCACCATTAGGATGGGGCGTAATATTAACTTGTCATTCGTTTGTAAAATCGAAATAATTGCTCTAAGACTCCCCTAAAGTATAAAATATTCTGGGTCGTGGGTGAAATTTTGAGTCGATCTGCAAGCATGTCCGTCTGTTGAAATCACCGCTAACTTCCGATTACGAAACAAGCTGCTATCGACTTTGAACTTGGCACAAAGTAGTTGTTATTGATGTAGCGTCGGATGCGTATGGCAAATGGGCCATATTCGCGTCCACTTTTACCGAATAGCCCCCATATAACGGACCTCCAAATTTGCTTGCGCATTGCTTCTAAGAGAAGCAAATTTCATCCGATCCGGCTGAAATTTGGTACATGTTGTAGTATAGCGTCTCTAACAACCACTGCAAAAAAATTGTGGTCCACATCGCGTCCATAATTATTTATAGCCCCCCATATAAACCGATCCCACAATTTGGCTTGCGGAGCCCCTAAGAGGAAGCCAAATTTCATCCGAATCCGGCCAGAAATTACGGTACATGCGCTGTTGGTTATATGTTCTCTAGATTGACCATGCAAAATTGGTCCACATCGACCCATAATTATATTATAACCCCCATATAAGGCGATACCAATTTGACCTCCGGAAGCCTCGTTATGAGAAGCCAAAATTCATCCGATCGCGTTGAATTTGGTACGCTGGTGTTAGTATATGGCTGTCTAACAAAACCATGCAAGAATTGGTCCATATCCGGTCCGATAATTATATATAGCTCCTATATAAAATCGATCCCCAGATTTGCTGCTCCGGAGCCTCTTAGGACGAGCGCAAAATTCATTCGATCCGCGTATGAAATTTGAAACATGGTGTTAGACATGTGTGTCTCTAACAAAAAGCACGCAAGAAGTTGGTCCATTATCGGTCCATAATTATATATAGCCCCCAATAAAAACCGTTCCCGCAGATTTGATCTCCGGAAAGCCTCTTGGAGGCAGCAAAATTCATACCGATCCGGTTGAAATTTGCAACGTGGTAGTGTAGCCGCCGCTAATAACCATTGCCAAAATTGCGTCCATATCGGTCTATAGTTATATATAGCCGATCCCCAATCACACAAAAATTGGTCCATATACGGTTTCATAATCATGGTTGCCACTCGAGGCCAAAAATAATCTTACCCAAAATTTGTATTTTTTATAGAAAACATTGTCAAAATTTTATCTATAGAAAAATTTTGGTCAAAATTTATTCTATAAAAATTTTGTCAAATATTTATTCTATAGAAATTTTGACAAAATTTTATTTCTATAGAAGAATTTTTGCTCAAAAATTTTATTTTATAGAAAATTTTGGACAAAATTTTTTTCTTAGAAAATTTTGTAAAATTTTACTTCTATAGAAAATTTTGTCAAAAATTTTATTCTATAGGAAAATGTTGTCAACATTTTATTTTGTCAAAATTTTATTTTCTTATAGAAACTTTAAACTTAATTATATACTATTTTAATCGGTTCGTTTTATTTAGGGTTTAATATATACCACGTATTGGGACTATGTGGTATATATTACGGCTGTTAGCAAGTATTTAAGATAACCTTAGCATCGCGCTTACAGGTAGACAGTTTCTACGCAATCCATGTGTGGGGGTACATAAGCCTTCGTCCTGGCCGAACTTACGGCCGTATATACTTGTTTCTATTGAAAATTCCCTTTATGAATATCATTTCTCTTACCCATTAAGAACCACCCATTACCTCTGTTTAGTGCGATTTGTCATCGAACAACAGTTGTATGCTAATATTTACACAAAATCTGGGCCATCTCCATCGACAAGAATACTAATTGGCCACATGAAAGAACCAAAAATACCTGTGAATATCGATGAAAAGTAAAACTGTTTTGTCCGATTAACAAGTAAAAAAATATAGCGGGCTTCGTTTTGTTATTATTGTTCATTTTTCCCTTCGTCGTATTATTGCTGACGATCAAATTAAGTAACCGTCATTTGTGTCACCGCTAATGTTGGTTGGTTGACGGTATTTTTCTTATTGCATGATACGTATACGCATAACGCCGACGCTACGTTAGCCAACAATAATGACGACGATGATTATGGTGTGTCCCAATTTACTTTTGACTTTTGTAAGAATCTAATGTTAAAACTATTCCCAGTGGCGTAGCTAGGAATTTTCTACAACCCTCACACCAAAAAAAAAGAGAACCTACTAGAAAAGAAAATGTAGGTTAATTTAACTATTAACTATATTACAAACGACGTTATGGAAAAAACAAGTAAATATTTTTTCGAAAAATTCAAGGAAATTTAATAGATATAATTATAAATTTATTAGACGTAATTCCTTTGACAAAAATTGTACTTGGAAAGTGGAAAAATGAAGTTCTTGACGGACGCATTTTTGTTAAAATTTTGAAAAATTTGAACTGAAAATTTGAACTTAGTAATTATTTATGCTCCACTTGTATATATTTTTTCTCTTATTTAGTTCATTTAACTAAGGTAAAATATAGTAAAGTAAAAAAATCTTTCCCATATTGGGCGAATTTTAATGAAAACCTATTAATTTCAATGACCTAAAATAAAGTTAAATTGGCTTTGGTGTCCATGTGACTTCACTGTTTTATGTGTGCATCAGTGAGATTTTCGATTATTTTATTTTTTTATCTGATTCTTCAATACTGCAGTTTATGTTAAATGTCATATGTATCGATTTGTACACTGAAAAAAATATTGGCCTAATATGAAATTAAAATTTCAGTGAAAATGATTTACACTATTTTAAGGCCAAATGTCTTTAAAATAAAGAAATTTTAATTAAATTATGTATATACAGCAGTAATTTCGGCCGGGCCGAATCTTACGCATTTTTTGTTAAATTTTGAAAAATTTGAACTGAAATTTGAACTTAGATAATTATTTATGCTCCACTTGTTATATATTTTTCTCTTATTTAGTTCATTTAACTAAGGTAAAATATAGTAAAGTAAAAAAAATCTTTCCCATATTGGGCGAATTTTAATGAAAACCTATTATTTTCAATGACCTAAAATAAAGTTAAATTGGCTTTGGTGTCCATGTGACTTCATGTTTTATGTGTGCATCAGTGAGATTTTCGATTATTTTATTTTTTTATCTGATTCTTCAATACTGCAGTTTATGTTAAATGTCATATGTATCGATTTGTACACTAAAAAAATATTTGCCTAATATGAAATTAAAATTTCAGTGAAAATGATTTACACTATTTTAAGGCCAAATGTCTTTAAAATAAAGAAATTTTAATTAAATTATGTATATACAGCAGTAATTTCGGCCGGGCCGAATCTTAAATACCCACCACCATGTATCAAATATTTGGGTTTCCTTTGAAATTTCTGAGGGGTTTGATGACAGATCTAGCAGCGCAGTTCAACCAGTACATTTCCCGAAGATAAATTTAAAGATTTTACCTATGAAGACTATATCAGATTCTGGATTTATAAGAACCATTTTTGTTTGTGTTTTAGAGGAATCATTAACATCTCTTGTAAGTGTGCAAGAAAATTATAAACTTGATGTAAAATCTTAAATCTGTAGATTTTCACCCGAGAAGTAAAATCTGGAAATTTTACATTGTGTTTCAAGCAATTTTCATGATCAGTGCGCCTTCTATACCTCAAAGAAGTGAAATCGGTCTATATGGAGGCCTTACCAAATGGACCCATAAAAACTAAATCCGATACGCGTTTTTGTGAGTCTAAAATACCAGAATATTTACAATTTCAGGCAAATCGGATAAACGCTACGGTTTCTAGAAACACAAGGAGTTATAAATCGGGAGATCGTTGTTATGGAGGCTATACTAGAACATGGACCGATACTCATAGTTTTCGGCACACCTCTTTATGGTCCGAAAATGCCTCTAGATTTCCAAATTCAGACAAATTGGATACAAACTTCGGATTCTAGAAGCCCAAGAAGTAAAATCGGGAGATGGGTCTATATGGGGGCTATACCAAAACATGAACCGATTCTCACCATTTTTGACACACCTCTTTATGGTCCGAAAAATACCTCTAGATTTCTAATTTCAGGCAAATTGGATAAAAACTGCGGATTCTAGAAGCCCAGGAAGTTAAACCAAGAGATCGGTCTATATGGGGGCTATACCAAAACATGGGCCGATACTCACAATGTTTTGCACACCTCTTTATGGTCCGAAAATACCTCTAGATTTCCAATTTCAGGCAAATTGGAAATAGAAAACTATGGTTTCTATTAGCCCAAGACCCCAAATCGGGAGGTCGGCACACCTCTTTATGGCCCTAAAAAACTTCTAGATTTCTAATTTCAGGCAAATTGGATATAAAATACGACCCCAAATCGGGAAGCCTGTTTATATGGGGACTATATCAAAACCTGGGACGATATAGCCCATCTTCGAACTTGACCTGCCTGCAGACAAAAAACAAAATTTTCTATAGAAGTAAAATTTTGACAAAATTTCCTATAGAAATAAAATGTTGACAAAATTTTCTATAGAAATAAAATTTTCACAAAATTTTCCATAGAAGTAAAATTTGCACGAAATTTTCTATAGAAATAAGATTTTGACAACATTTTCTAAGAAATAAGATTTCGACAAAATTTTCTATAGAAATAAAATTTTGAAAAAAAATTCTATAGAAATAAAATTTTGAAAATATTTTCTTCAGAAAAAAATTTGGCAAAATTTCCTATAGAAATAAAATTTTAACGAAATTTCCTATAGATATAAAATTTTCCATAGAAATAAAATTTTGACAAAATTTCCTATAGAAATAAAATGTAGACACAATTTTCTAGTGAAATAACATTTTGACAAAACTTTGTATAGAAACAAAATTTTGACTAAATTTTCTATAGAAACAAAATTTTCTATAGAAATAAGATTTTGACAACATTTTCTATAGAAATAAAATTTTGACAAAATTTTCTATAGAAATAAAATTTTGACAAAATTTCCTATAGAAATAAAATGTTGACAAAATTTTCTATAGAAATAAAATTTTCACAAAATTTTCCATAGAAGTAAAATTTTCACGAAATTTTCTATAGAAATAAGATTTTGACAAAATTTTCTAAGAAATAAAATTTTAACAAAATTTTCTATAGAAATAAAATTTGAATGAAATTTTATATAGAAATAAATTTTTCATAAAATTTTCCATAGAAATAAAATTTTGACAAAATTTCATATAGAAATAAAATTTTGACACAATTTTCTAGTGAAATAACATTTGACAAAATTTTCTATAGAAATAAAATTTTGACAAAATTTTCTATAGAAATAAAATTTTGACAAAATTTTCTATAGAAATAAAATTTTGAAAAAATTTTCTACAGAAAAAAAATTTTGACAAAATTTCCCACAGAAATAAAATTTTAACGAAGTTTTCTATAGAAATAAAATTTTTATAAAAGTTTCCATAGAAATAAAATTGTGACAAAATTTCCTATAGAAATAAAATGTTGACATAATTTTATAGTGAAATAACCTTTTGACAAAACTTTGTATAGGAATAAAATTTTGACAAAATTTTCTATAGAAATAAAATTTTGACAAAACTTTCTATAGAAATAAAATGTTGACAAAATTTTTTATAGAAATACAATTTTGACAACATTTTTTATAGAAATAAAATTTTGACACAATTTTCTACTGAAATAAAATTTTGCAAAATAATAGAAAGAAAATTTTGACAAAATTTTCTATAGAAATAAAGTTTTGACAAAATTTCTATAGAAAGAAAATATTTTGCATAATTTTATAGTGAAATAACATTTTGACAAAACTTTGTATAGGAATAAAAATTTTGACACAATTTTCTACTGAAATAATGTTTTGACAAAATTTTCTTAATAAAATAAAATTTTGCAAAATAAGATTTTTTTGTTTGGTAGTTTTTTGGTAAAATTTTCTCCAAATATTGGTAGATTATTTTTGCCACGAGTGGCAACCGTGGTGTGGATACAATATTTTCTGAATGTGAGTTTATCCCCCAGGATCCCCCCATAGCTACACCAATGACTATTCTATATACTGATCTTCCCTTGGGTGTCTCACTCAACCATCTTTTGTGCAGTGTTTCCCGTGGCTTAAGTGGAGGTTGAATGAGTTGGACTCAAAAGCTTCTCTTGTATAATGGAAATAATTTATTTTTGATTACAACAAAGCTTGTACTGGATAGTTAATATCACGACTTTTGTACTTTCCATCGCGGGATGGTTGTTTGGGTTGATGTTCTTTTTTCCGCATGCTGGTTTTGTTTTGAAGTGTTCTTCTTCTTTTTCATGATGTCGATTCGTTCTGTATTCGTCTTCCATTTGCTAACTCATCACCATTGCGGTGCGTTGGTGTTTACCACTTTTAGTTTTGGCCTTTTACCATATCTCTCTCTCCCTCTGTATGTGTTGGTAGCCTTAAGTACTAACTTTCTTTGTATATTCTGTTTCTTGATTGTTTCCCGCTTCTTGTCAGCCCTCTTCCCACTGATCAGTCCCGTTTTTTTCACAAAATTTTGTAATCACCAACAAGCAGCCATCATCGTTTGGCCAAAACGAAAGGGAAAGAACTTCGTTCTTAAGTAATACTTTACGTACTTGTTTGCTCACTTCTTGAGTGAGCGCCTTTGTTTTGCGTTCTCATTTTGTCTCTGCCGGTAGTCAACAGCAAATGTTTACTGGCTGTTGTTTTTTCTCTTCTTTTATTATTGGTAGAGGAAATGATTTCTGCTGAAATGATGAATTTCGTTGGAAGTGCTTTCGATTTTACATAAGAAAATGAAATGATTTCCGGGAATTTGAATAAGCCATGAAAAAGAGACGGAAATATAAATTTCTGAAAAAATAATAATAATCACAATTCAAGTGAAGTCAATATTATTCTACAAGTATTTTCGATTAAATGCGTAAGAGATTTAACGTATATTTAATTATCCTAACCTAAATAATCACTTAGCTACATTTTATATGAACTTACTTACGCTGCTACGACATCACTTTTTGTTTTGATTCAAGGTTTTTCTCAAAACGCAACATGCTTTGCACGAGCAAGCAGGGCCACGTTCCGAATCACCACTTCCCCCACGTGGGGAGAATGCCATGAATGTGTGGAGAGCCTAAATAATCCTAAACAAGAAGTAAGTTCGGTCGGTCCGAATCCTAAATACCCACCACCATGAATCAAATATAA
>PGFW01016701.1:30693-41773 GCA_003123925.1 Haematobia irritans | reverse complement strand
TTAAAAATTTTGAAAAAAAATTTTGACAAAATTTTCTATAGCAGCGACCTTGGGCCGTTATGGAGGTCCATACCAAGATGTAAATTTTCAGTTGGCCCCTTTGCAGTGTACCCGATAATTTTGTTTGAGAAACGGCTCAATTTGGAATGGCTTCTCATCGGAGAAAACCAAATTCAGTAACTGGCTACTTTCGTGGAAGGTCTTTCCAGCCTAACTTGTTTTTTGTGCATCGGTGAGCTTTTGCACTTTTTGGAACTTCAATGGATTTATTCCAAGCTCAGTTTTCAATATATGTTGTTCTCGCGATATATTCTGCTCACGTGTAGGTTTTTTATCAATGTGACGTGGATTTCGATAAAATCTGGCCTTCATTCTTCGTATAATTTCTGGTGTTGTTACCTTTTTTACGACGCGATACAACACTGCAGGAACTTCGGTAACAAACAATGTCTTTGAATACACCCGAAGACATTGCTCGTTACAAATTATATTTTTAACAAAGTTGAACGATGTATATAGAGGAATTATATTCAAACATATTCTGATTTTTGTTCAATTTAAATTTCATTGTCAAAAATTGACTATTTTTATCTAATGGAATGTAGCATCCATGCTCATGAAGCAATGCGAGTGTTCGGCCACTGGGTGGAGGTCACGGCTGTGTGCAGAATGGTCGTACACCACTTTTCTAGATGATAATAACGCCCGAACTGGAATACACCATAGTGTGTACGGGAGTGCGAAAGGCGGTGAATGGTTGTCTCAAAGTAACGATCAATGTCGTTGAATACACCCAAAGACATTGCTCGTTACCACGGTTTCTGAAAAAACATTCTTTAGTCAAATTATATTTTTAACAAAATTGAACGACTTTTATTGAGGAATTATATTCAATCATATTCTGATTTTTGTTCAATTTAAATTTTAATGTTAAAAATTTACTATTTTTTTATCTAATGGAATGTAGCATCCATGTCTTTTTGCCGTTGTATTTATTTGTTTATTTTAAGGCCGGTATTAAGTTTGCTTTACCGCGCAAAAATAGCCATTTTTCACGGTTACTTTTAGTGGCTAAACACGAACTTAATACCCACCTCTAGTTAGTAAAGATTTATTTTTTGACATTTGAATATTGATTTGAATCAAAACTAATTTATATTCTATTTTACAGGGTTGTTGCGTTAGAAAGTCAATTGTTACGTACTGGATCCTTGGGCAGTGAGGAAGGACATGATCTTTACATACTAGCCGGACATGAGGCTAGCTATTAAAGACGATATTGATTTGTTTCGAACAAACAAATAAATGGAATGCTTATATTTAGTATTACTAAACTAGAAATGCTAACATAAAAACCTTCAAAAGCAAAAGGAAGAAAAATAAAACACAAGAATTCAACAAATAAATTTTGAACATAGTAATTTGTAAAAACAAAAAAAAATAAAGGCAATTGAACTAAATCTACAAAAAAAAAATAAAATTCACAACTCCAAAAGAATAGAAACAACAGAAAATCATATGCTAAATTTAGAATTTAAAATTGAAGAATATAAGAACAAAATAAATAAAACAAAATTTTAGAATGTTTCTTGTAAAATTCTAAAGATATTTTCACAAAATGCAAAAATTACAAAAAAATGCAAATCTATGAAAAAATAAAAATAAAGTTATATATATAGAAAACCAGCTTGCATTCTAGCTCTTCCATTCTCAGTTTACCCCTAAACGTTTTTGGGGTATTGGATTTTAGAGTTAGGCTAAGTGAGTTTATATAGAAGACTAGAAGTTTGATAATTATATTTTAAATTACTATAATTATTATTATTACTATTTTATTTTTTAATTTTATGTTAAAAAATCGATAGAAAAAAACAATAAAACCATTTATGTAATTTATAAATAATTTAAAATTATCTAAGTAATTATAAAATAGTTACCAATAAATACAAACTACAAACAGAAACAAACTGAAGCGTAAGCATCCAATAAATCTATTTTTAATCTAACTCAGTGTATATTGATTGTATTTAATAAAGGTATAAAGAAAACTCCAACTACACCAACAATAATAACAACAAAACCCGAAAATCTAATATTATTATCTAATCTAACACATTTTCTTTTAATTACACCCAAAAAAAAAATTTATATTAGAAAAGGCACGACTCACTTTTTAAGATATATAATTTATAGTACAATAATTTTACGGCAACAGAAACTTTTATCAAGTATTATTTTATTTCTATAGAAAATTTTGTCAATATTCTTGAATTCAAAATTTTATTCATAGAAATCAATATATTGAAGATTTTGTCAAAAATTTTATTTCTATGAATTGCAAATTTATTTTATGAAAATTTTGTCACAAATATATTTCATGAATTTTGTCAATTATTGCTATAGTTTGTCAAAATTTTTATTTATATGAAAAGTAAAAATTTATTCTTAAGAACGATTTGACGAGAATGGAACAAATCTCAAATCAAATTCCATTTGGTCCGACCATCGGAGACGCAAGATTTAAACAATTAATACATTTTTTTTCTTGTTGACCAATTCTTGGTCCGAACGGACCAAAAATGGTAACCCTGATTGTGATACCACAAGGTGGTGAACTTTTTTCTCTTAGCAATGAGTGCTTGCTAGATTTCCTATGTTAAGCTCAATTGGCAAAGTGACCTCTCTTTGTAACCCAACTTAGAGAAGTTTGATACACCAGAAAATCTCACCAACATTACTGAGAGGGGATAAACGTCGCTGAAAAACTTTTTAGTGTTTAGATCGAAAATGCGATCGAATCACCCGAAACATTGCACCATGGGTGGTCTGCCGCCAGTATATAAACCTAAGCAATTACATATGACTGGATCGTAGTCCTAGGGTTTTTAAAAGTTATCCGGCTTAAGAGGAAAATAATGTCTATTCCCAGATACCCAAAATTGGCAAGTTCTTATCATAAAAAGGCGTGTAAAAATTGTTGGACAATAAGCCAAGGAGAGCAGTAGCTCTTAAAAATTGATTTTTAATACGAATTTTTATGCCATGTTTCCCAAAATGCCACTTCCAGGCGAATGTGATAATCAAATTCGCACGTATTTTTTGTGTGAAAAGTTTGAATAATGTCCAAGACGGTGTATTTTGCGCGGTTAAAAAAAAATTTGAAAAATGTTTTGATATTTAAATACATGAGTTTTATTAAACTGCGTTCATTTTTAAATTAACAAAATAATAAATTAATAAATAAGTCTATTGATTCGCACTTATTTTGATTTTCGCCTTAGTGAATTTTGTGAATTTGTGGCAACGCCAAGCTGGTTAAACAGAAAAGGTTCAAAAAAGAGCGTGGAAATAAGAACAGCTCGTTCCAAATTTTCTACGTTCGTGAATTTGACGTGAATAGTGGATATCGGAACATGGGTGTTAATTTCGATATAACGCAGAAAAAAGTAAAACTACATTATGGAAATAAATAGAACTTTATCTCGTACGAAAATTTAACTAAATTTTGAGATTCAATTATAATTAACGAATAAATTTTTCCGACATTTTTGGAATTTTTTAATTAGCCAACTTAACGAAATGGCATTTTCTCTGGAAAGAAAAAATGAATAACCGAAATACTGTAATATGGAAGAAAATCTTAGGCGCGCAGGGGCCAAATCGCCGCCATACGTCATCGAGTTCTTGTGTTCGTATAGAGAAACATTTCGATCGCAGAAAATTTTTGGATCACCGCATTCAATCGTAATTTATTTTGTCTACTACTTTTTTTTTACATTGCTTGTAAACATATGGTAATAAGAAATTGGAAGCGAAAGAGAATTTTAAAATAAGTTTTTGTGATCAAAATATATTATTTCTGAGAAATTAAATTTGGTTAATTATTGTTATTGTGTGTTAAAATATTATGTGTATAAAATATATTATGAATCGGATAGCGAGGTGAGTACAAAGAGTGGCAATTAATAAGGAAAAATAATCGTCATTTAGCATTGCCTGAAAGTAGAGTAAGTGATTCTAATTTTGAAGTGAGTGCTTTTAACTAAATTGTGTTTTTAAACATCCATTAGCTTAAAAGACGTTTTCGTCTGCCAAAAGAAGCTTTAAATATTTTCCTTGAAAAACACTAGTTTTTTTGAAGCGGCTAACTGAGCATTCCTTTCTTTATTCCCTTTCCTCCATAAAACGCAACTAATAATTATATATTTCCAATGTATTTCCAAATATATCTTACATTTTTCACGCAACCGTCTTGTTTCTTTTTGTTTACCTTATTTTCTGGCTCAAAAATTCACTACATCACTTCGTTTTCGATAGCATGGCTACCTATCGTGGTTCACTCGAGTAGAAACAATTCGATACGCATGACTGCTGTGATCCGCGTAACTACATTACGATGACGAAGTAACTCGATTTCAGATTGCGGTGATTTGCCGCCAAGATATCATTCGCCGATTTTTAAGCGACGCCTGTAGTTCAATCTTATTATTTTTGAGAAGTGTAAGCGAAAAACTTTCTTCTGTTTTAGTCATTGAATTTACGTGGCCATTTTAGTTCATAAAATTTCGAGACTATAACTTGGAATAAAGAAAAAAATCGTTGGGTCTTGGGGAAAATTTCTTAGCAAAATTTTAAAAAAAATAACTAAAACACAAATGAATTTGCAATAAAATATTAGTTCATTTTAGCAAATCAGTTTTACACAGACTCTTTCTGGTGTACGTACGGCGTTATTATCAAGGTAGCAGAATTCTCTAAAACTGGTAGATTTTTATACTGTTGAATAAATAGGTAGAATTTATGGCAGATTTTCCAAATAGTTTCGCACTCCAACGAACTGAAGAAAATCTTCAAAATTAAAAGAAATACATATTAGACAATTTTGCGCGCAAACGTAAATAATGGTGATAAAATAATATATATTATCAAAAAGTATAATACTAAATATAAAAGTCGTAAAAAAGTTTTCCGCCCTTTTTCAAATGCAATGGCTGCGGATACTTAAAAAAAGATGACTTCGGCGCCCTATGACAAGCCCTTGGATAAAATTCAAATCGCTTCTGAGTCAAGTTTGCACCACTTCCGGGAACTCAAAAAGAAAAATTTTCATTGTTTTTTTGCTATCAAATTTTTGTTTTGCTGGCATAGTCAATATCTTCGAGAATGCAAGTTTAATGGGACCTATTTGAATCTCCTTTAATGTTTGGAGCGGCGTGATTTAATATTCACGAAATGCGTATAAAAATTCACCGGTTATATTTTCAACAATGTGAATTCTAGAGATGAAGTTTAATATGAGACTCATACTTACTTCATATATTAAAAAATAAGTGAAATATAAGCCATTTCCCATTTTTGACTATCCCCGATTTCTAATGAAATGTAGCCCAATTCCTGAATTATTTCCCTAGTGAAATGTGTTTCCCTGGGAATTATTTCCCCGCGGAATAAAATCCTGCGACTATTGCTAACAGTAGGAGAAGGGAATAACATGGGAGAAATAATTCAGAGCATTCGAAGTCAAGCTGTTTTAACTTCAACTTTTAATTTTAATAATTTTTAATATTAATAATTTTGAATTGAAATTGTATTAAATTGATGTAAATAAGTTGAGTTAAAGTCGGCGAAAAAACGTCAAAAAAGTTTAGCAGCGCGGTGTTTATGGTAGTAAAGCTGTTTAGGAGAATTCTTACAACGTAACAAGGTTAGAGGATAGAAAGGAGAAGCTACGCGATGCTACTAAAAGCCACTTGAAGTTTGGGCCATGAGAACGTTGTAATTAGCATACTTGTTGTTGAAGAGTTTGTTACTCTAGTTCATGGGATTATAGGGCTAAAGTAGCCAAGGCTCGATTTGTTCGACTCACTTAAAGAACATTCAGTCCATTGTGATACAATATTATTAGGGTAAATAATGCCAGGCCTTCAATACCTGTTGGATGTATTAGCAGCCCACATTTCCACCTCAACGCAAGTCTTTTGGATTATCTTCCACTAGTAGACTAGGTGCGCACGCTTCTTTGTCGAAGGTGGGCTACCAAAAAAGGGCGTAGGAAAAGATCTGAGGACTATATCTGTGGCCCCAGAGTAGCCTATAACAAAGTTTATAAAGAAGAACCTATGGCCCGAATATTTCATCAACGGAGAGAAAACTAAGTAAATCGCTTCAGCTTTTTACGCCACGGCGGGACACATGTTCGCATTATTGCTTCCTTTAAGAAGGCAAGGCACCTACATTAAAACAGGATAAGGGATATTAATATATTAAATATAAAAATGTTATTTTCTATATAAAGAATTTTTTAAAAATATGTTACAGATCTGTGACGCATGAGATGAGCATCTCGTAGTTGGATGCATCGCCATCATCAGTTTTAATTTAAGGGTTTTGACCGGAAATTACAGAGAAATTATGCATTTTGGTTACAACTCCCTTGATTTTTTTTGGGGGAATTTTTGCCAAAAATGTCATCGTTTTTTCCGCGTTTTTATTGATCATTTGTAATACCAATTTTCCCGCAATGGAAAAAATTTCCGCATTTTCGCGAAGTTGGTTTAGAAATAAGGAAAAGGGAATAAAGGAAAGATTCCCGCAGGGAGATTTTGTTTAGAATAGGGGAACAGGGAATAGGAAAATTGCCCAAGGGAGTGTTATTGGAGTAATTGGGCTAATGATCATTTATTTTATATAGAAATCGAGAATATTTAAAAATGACATTGTCCATTTTAACATACAGAAATATTACTAATTTGATAGAGATAAGTCAAAAGGTGGCATACTTTCGCATTACGAAACATATTTAATTAGCATCTTAAGTTATGATTTTATTTTTATGTATATACCAATTTTTAATATTGTTAAAAAAATCGCTTTTTAAGACAAGTTAAAACAATTAAAGGGGCAATTCTGCCAATGCAATCTACTTTGAGATGATGCATTACTTTTAGGCGGTCATTTATCGCATACGATGACAAAAATATATCCCTTTTTCGAAGAGTAAGATCACATCAATGACGCTCGTTTGATGTTGGAATCCATAATTACAAATACAGTGGGCTGAATCTTTGTTTTCTTCACGCGCACCGCGCTATTAATCTGCATCCTAACAGCATCCACCACGTCACCACGGTTTTGCCGGCACCAAGGCGCAAAGAATAATCTAACGGCAAAATTTGAATAAAAAATTTTAGCCAAAAAATCTACGCAAACAATAAAAGTCTTGATGTTTGGGAGTCTTGGATCAATATTTTTTGGTTTTAATAATGATAAATAAATTTGCTTCGAAAAAAGAAAAAAACAAAATCAGATTTTTTTTTTTAAATTTATTTTACTTTGGTCCAAATAATGTTGTCGGCAAGATTGTTCTAATAGGAATTTTGCGCATTATTTTATTAACTAAAGGTTAGGTTAGGTTAGGTTTAATAGTGGCAGCGCCGATTAAGATTGCAGGCCTCACTTAGACTATTCAGTGCGCATTGTTGATACCACATTAACTAAAAGTTATAGCCTTTTACATATTGGGCAACTTTCTTGTTTTTATAACTAGAACAAATTTTGTCAAAAAATTGTATACTTCGACTAAAAATGTGTGTCATAATTTTACACTTAAACAAAATTTTATTCGCTAGACAAAATTTTTTGTCTAAAATTTGTTTCAATATACATCTCATAGAAAAATGTCTGCTTAAAAACAGCAGTCGATGTCTGCTGTTTAATACTGTCAGGGTCTAACGAACAACAAAAAAAAAGCAAAATTTTTGTTACCAATTAATAATTTTGCCGTTACAACAAGTATTTATAAGAACCAAGCGTAGTTTTTGTTATATTTTTGCGACTGTAATATGCTTACACGCTCCTAACTGCGATCAGCAAACATATTGTTTGGCTGTTATGCCTCAGTTTTGATAAATGTTCAAATTTTGTGGTAAATACTATAGCTATTTATAAAATATTGTTTAAATTGTGTTACGATAGCCCTAAGTTGACATTTTTTTTTGTTTCAACCAAACTAAATACATGTTTTAGTGTAATACGAGCTAAAAAAAATAGGCAGGCAATGTTGCCTATTTCAGCAAACAGTGACTCGCTTCCCTTTTTCAGGCATACTTTTTGGTTGTTTTAGCAGACTTTTCTGTTTCTTTCTACTAACACATTTTCTTTGGGTGTACATTTTTTTTTTTAAATTTTTTATTTCCTATATAGAAAATTTTGTCAAATTTGTATTCCTATAGAAAATTTACCAAAATTTTTTTGTCAAAATGCTATTCCTAGACAAAATTTTGTTTACATTTTATACTTAGACAACATTTTGTCAAAATTGTATACCTAGACAAAATTTTGTCAAAATTGTATACCTAGACAAAGTTGTAGCACCGTAGAAAATTTTCTTAAGTACGCTCTTTAGGTTTGAGGAATATTTTTGCAATAATTTATCAATAACATCAAGAATTTTACCAAAACATTATTACAAAAACAGTAAAAAAATCTACGCATTTTTGGTAGAATTCTACCAACCGTGGTAACTGTGCATGTTCCTCTACAGCCCAAAGAAATTTGTTAGTAGGTCACACCTGAACGGCTGAACATGTATACGGGACGGGTCAAAGATGGAGGAAGGAACGGGCAGCGAAATCTATTTAGTTAGTGAACTAGAAATAATGGAGTCTTAACGCTGGATAGTGATTGCAAGTATTTTTTCAGCTGAGATTTCTGCGATCACAAAGGCAGCTGAGTCGCTGTGTGGTGAGGCCGTATTCAGAAGCGGATATCAGCCTTTCTTCAGTCGACAGTCAGCAGCTCTATAAAGGCATTGTGATGTGCTGACATAAGGTCTAATGCGCTTACAGACTATCAGTTATTCCGACGAGTGCTTCGTGTCGAAACTATTCCATATATTGTGCACATTATAAAGTTAAGTTCGCATAGGCTTATATATATAAAAACGATACTGCTTGCATGTTTATGGGATCGATAGACACATTTACCGATTTTTAGTCATCGCCGACAAGTCGTATCGATCCGACACACTGTAAGATTCTTTACAAACACCCACATTCCGTCCGGAATAACTGATGTCTGTAAAGCGCATAAGGTAGTCAGCCGCTGTCATAAGAGATACTCAAGGTTCTCACTGAACAGCATAATATAACTCTGTGCTGGGTACCTGCGTACTATTGGGATAATAGGAAACTGAAGGAAGCGGATGTGCTGGCTAAGGATGCGCGCTCGTGGATCGAATAATGTCGCTAGGTGGCGGACGTTTTTCCTCCACTATCTTTCTTATCTTTACAGGATAGAGGTCAAATATGACGAAAACTTAAGGCGAGACGCTGGGTTTCTTCGGATGGTTGCGAGCAACCAAGATGATATGCGGACGAAAAAGTAACGTAAGGAAACTGCGAAAATTTTGATGTCGATGACAGAGAAGAATTGCGGCCAACTGAATTGGTATCATAAACAGGACATAAACACACTTGGGAAACACATGGTAAGAATAGGACTTAAAGACGATGATATCTGTAGATAGTGCCTGGACCCGGAAGTTATGGAGGACTCGTACGACTTCCTGTGCCAGTGTCCAGCTTTATCCTTTAGAAGAAACAAGATACTGGGCTCATTTTTCTTTCAGGCTCTCACTCAGGCTCAGCTTAAGGAACATACTTGAATTCATCAGGGCCTCTGGTGGGTTGTTCTGAGATTTCTTTCAAAGAGAACGAGCAGGAGAAAGCTCTGGGACAAAGCGGACCGCATCGGTAGGAAGAAGATGGGAAAGATCACATCAAGGAATCACAATGGACCTATACTGGTCCAAGTGGACATCAATTTCAACACAAAAATTGATGTCATCCTCTGCAACCTAACCTAACCTAGTAGGCCCACCTAGAATAGCAGCCTCTGATAGAAGCGTTTACATATTCAGAAATGCCACTAATTTCGCTCAGAGGAATTAAACACATTTGAAAAATTGTCGATTATAGATCGAGATTGGTATAGAACTTTACGATCCTCTATAAAGGTGGGATACAAACCCTTAGCATAATAATGTCTCTAGACTCGCTTCTGCTTTGCTTTAACGCTTATTACAGTGATACCACTTAGTCATCTTCTTTTTATCAGCAAGAGAAGCTTTTGAAAAAAACTCAGAAATGCAACATCAATGCATTCACAGAAAAAATATTCACGAAAATTTTTCCAATTAAAGTCTTAATTGAGTATTAAAAATTTAATTGATTTAACAAATTTTTTAATTGAAACAAAAATAAATCACAAAAATTAATAGTATCAATTTATTTTTTAATTGGATCAATTAATTTTTTAATTGACTTTCAATTAATTTTTTAATTGATACTATCATTTGTGATTGAAGACATTTCAATTAAAAAATTAATTGGATCAATTAATTTCGTGATTGAAGATAAAAAATATTTTTTGTGTTTTTGGAGTGGGATATGATTCATGCCTCTTTATATAAATGCTCATCATTGTGAAAATACCTTGATGCTCTGTTACAGAATATTTATATTTCTTTCCTATAAGAAACACATAAAGCATGAACTAAATTTTTAGAAGAGATACAATTTGAGTCTAAAAGTATATTTGCATTATGACACAAATAGGCAAACTGGTAATGTAAAAGCACAAAAATGGATAGCATTAAGTGGCCCAATGGATAACGCTTAGAATTTTTGTGTTGAAAATGTGTTTAAAATTAAATTTTAAAGTCTATGTTTGGATATATATTTTGCAATAGATCTTAATGTTGGAATGGACTTTAAGAATTTTGTTTATGGAAGGGATTTTGTATTGTGTAGATTTTTTAATAGTAATGTGTTTTTGAATTTTTACATTTTTTTTATTGTATTACTTTAATATAAATTTTAATTATTATTATAATAAATCACTTTGTTTAATGCTAAATATTAAATACTAATACATACAAGGAAAGAACAAAAAGTCTAGAAGAAGAAGAAAAACAAAAAAATACAGAACATTTTATAAACGAATGAGTTTGCAATATATATAAATATAATTTTGTAGAAAAGAAAAAAAAAAAAAACAATACAGAAAAATAACATTTTTT
>PGFW01016700.1:12073-28131 GCA_003123925.1 Haematobia irritans | reverse complement strand
TAAATTGCATTTTTGTTTTTCAAACAAACAATATTTTAAAAAAAAGTAGTGATGTTTTTTGTTAGGGGTGTACTCCTCTTGGAGTAGCAAAATTCATGCGATTCGTTTGAAATTTGGTACATTGCGCTAACAGCCATGCAAAAATTGGTCCATATCGGTCTATAGTTATATAAATATATCCAATGGCCAATCACACAAAAATTTGTCCATATCGCCAAAAATAATCTACCAAAATTTTATTTCTATCAAAATTTTATTACTATAAGAAAGTTTTGTCAAAATTTTATTTCTGTAGAAAATTTTGTCAAAATTTTATTTCTATAGAAAATTTTGTCAATAATTTTATTTCTATAGAAAATTTTATCAAAATTTTATTTCTATAGAAAATTTTGTCAAAATTTTATTTCTATAGAAAATTTTGTCAAAATTTTATTTCTATAGAAAATTTTGTCAAAATTTTATTTCTATAGAAAATTTAGTAAAAATTTTATGTCTTTACATAAATTATGTCAACATTTTATTTCTATAGAAAATTTTGTCGAACTGAATTATATACTTCTCTTAATAGGCCTTTTTATACCCTCCACCATAGGATGGGGGTATATTAACTTTGTCATTCCGTTTGTAACACATCGAAATATTGCTCTAAGACCCCATAAAGTATATATATTCTGGGTCGTGGTGAAATTCTGATCAGAGCATGTCCGTCCGTCTGTAGAAATCACGCTAACTTCCGAACGAAACAAGCTATCGACTTGAAACTTGGCACAAGTAGTTGTTATTGATGTAGGTCGGATGGTATTGCAAATGGGCCATATCGGACCACTTTTACGTATAGCCCGCATATAAACCGACGGCCCTGATTTTGGCTTGCAGAGCCTCTTGGAGGAGCCAAAATTCATCCGATCCGCTTGGTGTGTTGTTGTTAGGTATCAATGGCTCTTGCTAAATAATTCTCTCCTTTTCCTTCTCAAGAAGCAATCATACAAATTATTTCAGATGCTAATGCAGTTTGTTTTTGGTCACTACCATGGCATCTGGTAATCACTATAACGATTTACAATGCGATACAAAACATTTTGTTCACATTGTATCAATCGTACTATTGCGTTTGGTCTCCGCCACGAATAACCTTATTTTTAATAAAATCGAGTGCCAATATTTTTGGAGGCTTGTAAATAGTATAATTAATAAAACAAATATAATTTTATATATTTTGTGCTTTTTCCAATTATAGAGCAATGTGGTCTTAATAACACTGAACGTCAGATATTCTGTTTATTTAATCCCACTTCTAAGATTTGACTTCAATTAGCGGTTATTTTTTTAATTACCGTGATTTTTTTTAATTAACGGAGTCGAAGCTAAACAACGACTTCAATTAATGTCAATTTGTTTACAACCAATCAACCAATTATTGTAATTGGAAACATAAAATTTCGTAATAATTAGAGGTACACGCTTTTACAGAAACCAATATCAGTAATCGATATGATTTCGCTCAAGAAATATTTATCAATATCAAAGAGTATGCCAGCAATATTGACAATATATCTTCATACTTCATGGTATTTAGTTTTGTGGTATTTTTTAAAGATCTTTTTTACTCTTGAGCAGTTGTTTACTCATTGCTTTTATCCATATAAGTGTGTAAGAGAAGAAATCCCATTGTACCTCTACCTCCTGTACCACGTAAAGTGCATATATTATGTACTACATAAGGTGTTGGCCAAAAAAGGTTACCAAATTAAGTTACGAGTACTACCACTACTGAACTACTGAAGAATTATTTTACATTGTTATGGCCTTATGTTAAGTTAACGAAAAAAAAATGGTGAAAGCGGTTTTAATAATTTTGGTGAGGGTATGTGTCAGTATTTAGTTATTTCATTAAATAATCGTAACATGTTAATTGCTTAACCATGAAAATAAATGATATAATCAAATAGTTTACTTGTTGTAATTGAAAACAATACGAATTTCGAAAAAGCGGATAAACAGATTGTCATTAGATTATTCTTACCAACACGCAAAAAAATAATTCTTTCCTCCCAAACGAAATTTTAGACAAACAAAGTTCGTTTCTCATTTGCTTTTCGCTGTAAGGAAGTGTATTGGAAGAAAAGTATATACTTTTTGTGATAAACGTTTATTCTTTTCCAGGATGTAAAAACAATTTCATAAAGACTAACTCAAAAAAAATTTTTTTCTGGCTAATTGCATTTTCCCCCACATCTTTCTCACTTCCACGAAGATTTTTAGTTCTTAGCACCTTTTTCTGTAATACAAACAATGTAGAAGAAATTATACGATTTTATAAATTTTTAAAAATTTTTTTACCTTTCGCCTGGACGGAGAATCGAACCGCGGACCATGCACTTTGTAAGCCAACACACTATAGATAATATCCATATAAGTTATATTTATATAGCATAGCTTGCGGCGCCCACGAACCGAATAAAAACAAAGTTTATTTAACAGAAACAAACAATTTAGTTGCGACGTGGAGCAGTGGTTGCTACGTCTGACTCTCATGCCAAGGGTCGTGGGTTCGATCCTGCTTCGACCAAAGTTTTTTTTTTTTTTTTTTTTTTTTTTTTTTTTTTTACATACATTCTACATATGTTTCGGAAGATTCCGAAAAAAATGTTCACATTACATTGTACTATATTAAATTTTGAACTGTAAAAATGTGTTTTACTAAAGACCAAAAGTCAAGAAAAGAACAGTGTTTGATATAAACGAAATGGACTCTGTTGTTGTTTCCAAAAATAACTTTTTTATTGAAAAAATAAAAACTTTGTAACAAACGAATTTTTTTGGTGATAAAAGTTTAAAATTTTCGAAGCAATTCAAAAAACTCTAACAAAAGAAAAACGTTTTCGGTACACGTTTTCCAAACGTTTTTTTTTCTTTGCGTGAAGAATTTGATGAAAAGCTCAAGTTGAATCTTGTACTCCAATGTGAATTTTTCAATATTTACTAGATTTATATACAATATAGAAATATTTTTATAGGAAATTTTGTCAAAATTTTACTTCTACAGAAAAATTTGTTTATAATTTTATTTCTAAAGAAAATTTTATTAAAATTTTGTTTCTGTAGAAAATTTTGTCAAAATTTTATTTCTATAGAAAATTTTGTCAAAATTTTATTTGTAAAGAAAATTTTGAAAAATTTTATTTCTATAGAAAATTTTGTAATTTTTTTTTCTATAGAAAATTTTGTCAAAATTTTATTTCTATAGAAAATTTTGACAAAATTGTATTTCTATAGAAAATTTTGTCAAAATTTTATTTCCATAAATTTTGTCAAAATTTTATTTCTATAGACAATTTTGTCAAAATTTTATTTCTATAAGAAAAATTTGTGTAAAAAAATTTACTTCTATGGAAAAATTTTGACAAAAATTTATTTCTATAGAAAATTTTGTCAAAAATTTTATTTCTATAGAAAATTTTGTCAAAAATTTGTATTTCTATATGAGAAATTTTGTCAAAATTTTATTTCTATAGAAAATTTTGTCCAAAAGTATATATTTTATAAAGAAAATTTTGTCAAACAAACTTTTATTTCTATAGGAAAATTTTGGTCAAAAATTTATTTCTTTAGAAAAATTTTGTTCAAATTTTATTTCTATAGAAAATTTTGACAAAAAATTTTATTTCTATACGAAAAATTTGTCAAATTCTTATTTCTATAGAAAATTTGTCAAAATTTTTAGTTCTTTAGAAATTTGTCAAAATTGTATTTCTATAGAAAATGTCAAAACTTGTAGTTTCTGTTCGTAGAAAATTTTGCCAAAAATTTATACTCTATAGAAAATTTTGGCAAAATTATTATTTTTGATAAGAAAATGGTTTGTCAAAATTGTATTCTTATAAATTTTTTATTATTTCTATAGAAAATGTTGTCAAAATTTTATTTCTATAGAAAATTTTGTCAAAATTTTATTTCTATAGAAAATTTTGTCAAAATTTTATTTCTATAGAAAATTTTGTCAAATTTGTATTCATATAGAAAATTTTGTCAAAATTTTATTTCTATAGAAAATTTTGTCAAAATTTTATTGTTATAGAAAATTTTGTCAAAATTTTATTTTTATAGAAAATTTTGTCAAAATTTATTTTCTATAGAAAATATTGTCAAATTTTTTTTCTTAATACAAATTTTGTCAAAATTTAATTGTGTAGATAATTTTGTCAAAATTGTATTTCTGTAGAAAATTTTATTAAAATTTTATTTCTATAGAAAATTTTGTCAATTTTTTTTATAGAAAATTTTGCCAATTTTTTTTTTCTAGATAAAATTTTGTCAAAATTTTAATTGTATAGAAAATTTTGTCCAAATTTTATTTCTGTAGAAAATTTTGGCAAAAGTTTATTTCTATAGATTTTTTTTATTTCTATAAAAATTTTATTTTCTGTAGAAAATTTTATTTCTGTAGAAAATTTTCTTATGAGAAAATTTTGTCAAAATTTATTTCTTAAAAAATTTTGTTAAAACTTTTTTTCTATAGGAAATTTTCTCAAAATTTATTTTTCTATCGAAAATTTAATCAAAATTTATTTCTATATAAATTTTTGTCAAAATTTTATTTCTTTAGAAAATTTTGTCAAAATTTTTATTTCTTAGAAAAATGTTGTCAACATTTTATTTCTATAGAAATATTTTGTCAAAAAGTTGTATTTCTATAGAAAAAAATTTTATTTTGTATAGAAAAATTGCGTCCAAATTGTATTTCATAGAGAAAATCGGTAAATTTTTTTCTGTAAAAATTTCTACAGAATTTTCTGTCAAAATTTAATTTCTATAGAAAATGTGTCACAAATTTTATGTCTATGTCTAAGAAAATATTTGTCAAAATTTTTTTTTCTACAGAAATTTTGTCAAAATTTTAAATTAGTATAGATAACTTTTGTCAAAATTTTACATTTCTATATGCAAAATTGTTGTCAAAATTTATTTCTATAGAAATGATTTTGTCAAATTCTTTATTTCTATAGGAAATTTTTGTCAAAAATTTATTTCAATAGAAAATTTTTGTCAAAATTTTATTTCTGTAGAAAATTTTGTCAACATTTTATTTGTATAGAAAGTTTTGTAGTTTTTTTTTCTATAGAAAATTTTGTCAAAATTTTATTTCTATAGAAAATTTTGTCAAAATTTTAATTGAATAGAAAATTTTGTCTAAATTTAATTCTATAGAAAAATTTGTCAAAATTTTATTTCTATAGAAAATTTGTCAAATTTTATTTCTATAGAAAATTTTGTACAAAATTTTATTTCTAATGGAAAATTTTGTCAAAATTTTACTTATTCCTATAATGAAAATTTTGTCAAAATCTTATTTCTATAGAAAATTTTGTCAAATATTGTATTTCTATAGAAAATGTTGTCAAAAATGTAGTTCTCGCGCTTAGAATAGTTGTCAAAATTTTATCTCTATAAGAAAATTTTGGCAAATGTGTATTTTTTTTTTTTTAGATATTCTAATAGAAAAAATTGTTCAAAATTTTATTTCTATAGAAAACTTTGTCAAAATTTATTTCTATACGAAAATGTTGTCAAAAATTTTATTTCTATAGAAGGAAAATTTATCAAAATTTTATTTCTATAGCAAATTTGTCAAAGTTTATTTCTATAGAAAATTTGTCAAATTTTTAGTTCTAGTATAGAAAAAGGAGAGATTTGTGAAAGTACCTCTTTAGTTGAAGAGGATATTTTGTAAAAATCTACCAAAATATCAAGAACATAATGAGGTAGGCCGAATCTAGCCAAAGACAGTAAAAAAATCTACCATTTTTTGATAGAATTGTACCAACTGTTGCAACCGTGGGTGTATTCCAGCCTTTATACGTAAAATACGTTTTGGATACTAACAGTAATATAATACATAATAAACCCATTTGGACACATATTACAAAATATAAAATAAATTATAAATTAAAAAAAGAAATAAAGCAAACTATATAAAAACGATATAAATAAAAAATTACAACTAAAAAATAATTAACACAATCTAATGATGAAATATATTTTCAAAAACTACTTTAGACCTTGAAACCGATTAATCGAATTTAAAGATTACAAAATTTTAATTTTATATCCATCACTCATCAGTCACCACTAATTGTTATTCTGTTTGTCGGTATATTCTACTATCGACGAAGATCGATATTCCTGAAAAGGATTTTCGTCGTCAATGTTTTCAATTTTTGTGATGGAAGAAGTTCTTTGACAATTAAAAAAGGACTGAAGAACTAGAAATCAGAGATTAGATAAAGAATTTGGAGGAACTCGACTCCAAATGAATTATAACGGGTGGTAACAAATGAAGAAGTTTGCCCAATGACAAGAAAAGTCTTTGTACTTAAATGTTGTCCTAATCGAGCCGTTGTCAATGTGATTCTTGGAATCAAAGAATCGGGATTATTTAACAACAAACCAAAAAACTTAAAATCGACAATTAAATAAAAAGAGAAATACAGCTAACAAGAAAAGTCGGCTATTGAAATGCTTACTTATCTTCGATTAATACACAAATTCGAATAAAACTCACTTATTCCAAATTTGAATAAAGAGTCGAAAGTCGAGTTCTTTTGATTCCGTACTGAAAAATGTACTATGTCCCCATGATTTGCGCATATTCCATGATTTGAGTCGAGGTATTTCTTCAAAAATTTTTGGAGAAAAGTTGTAAGTGTCGCTGAGGGGCAGTATTTTGTACAAAATAACAAGCATTCCATAAAAAAAAAGGCAAGACGTGCTTTGATAAAAAATGAAATTTAGCTCTTTTACAGCGACCTAATGACTTTGTCGTGCGATGATTGGCTTTAGCTTTTGCGTGCCGGTTTGCTCTAAACGCAAAAGTAATGGTATAATCCGTTGTGTTTTGTGTGTTGTATAAAATGCATGTGAAAATGAAAAAATTGACCAATTAAATATTTGGCTAAAAGAAACAATGCCAATATACAACCAACATTCGAAGAATCAAATAATAGCATTTCAATATGAAACATCCGTTTAACACAAATTTCTTTTTTAAAATGATAGAGCACGAAAGACAATAAAATGAGATGACAAATGTTATGAACCAATTTGAAAACCTGAATGAAAAATTGTTTTAATATAGGCGTGTTGGTGTAACAACGTAATTGGGCGCTTTCATTGAATAAATCTTCATATCAGGGAAGAGTTTAATAAAAGTTTATCTAGTACTTCGAACCGAGCGGCGGAAAAAGTATCACAAGAAATAACAAGTATATAGCGCCGGTGAAGGTTTGGCCAGGCGAATCTTATTTATATGTAGCCGGGAACTCCACCATAAGATTGCGTAGAAACATTAAAAATCCTTAACACGCTTCTTTCTAAATTGTAAGTTAGTCCATACGGGGGAATAATATATAAAGCAAAAAGACCTATTATAATGAACGTAATGATAATGTCAGTGTCAAACAACAGAATTTTTCTATAGAAATAAAAATGTTGTACATAGAATTTCTATTAAGACATAAATGTTGACGATACATTTATAGGAGAATAGAAGAGTGTGTGTGAGCGAGAAAATTTTTATAGAAATAAAATTTTTGACAAAACTTTTCGTATAGAAAATAAAATTTTGACAAAATTAATCTATAGAAATAAAATGTTGATAAAATTTTCTATAGAAATAAAATTTGACAAAATTATCTATAGAAATAAAATGTTGATAAAATTTTCATAGGAAAATACAATTTTGAACCACAAAAATTTTCTATAGAAATAAAAAGTTTTTCTACAGAAATAAATTTTGACAAAACTTTTATAATAAATAAAACTTTGACAAGAATTTCTACAGAAATAAAGATTTTGACAAAACTGTGTCTAAGAAGTAATAAAATTTGTAACTCTCATAGGAGATGAAAATGTTGGTAGATTTTATTTATTTTACTTTATATATTACCCAAATCCTAAACAAGGCCAGATACATTAATATTATTGTCTTGGCGATAGTGGACCTAATTTTTTGTGTGATTTGGCCCAAAAATTGCTATAAATATAACTAATGACCGATATGGACCAATTTGCAATGGCTTGTTAGGCGGCAATAATACGTAGCGCAATGTACCAAATTTCAAAAACCGAATCGGTCATGAATTTTGCTGCTCCAAGAGGTTCCGAAGGTCAAATTTTGGGAGTCGATCTTATATGGGGCTATATAGTAATTATGGACCGAGTATGGCCAATTGTTGCATTTGTTGTTAGATACCCTAATAACTAACACCAACGTACCAATTTCAACCGGATCGATTAAATTTGCTCATCCATGAGCTCTGGCGATCGTATCTAGTTGGGCTATATATAATTATGGACCCTAATATGGACGAACTTTTGCTTGGTTGTTAGAGTGAGCCATAAAATACTCCACACCGCCAACGTAACCCAAATTCAACCTGGATCGGGATGAATTTTTTCTCCTCAGAGAACGGCTTCCGGAGTCCAAATCTGGGGATCGAAATATATATGGGGGGCTTAGGTATATAATTATGGGCGGCCGATATGGGCCAATTTTTGCAATGGCTGTTAGAGACCATCTACTGACACCACGTACCAATTTCAACTGGATCGGATGAATTTTGTTCCTCTAAGAAGCTCCGGGTCAAATCTGGGGATCGTTTAATATGGGGGCTATAGCATAATTATGGACCTGAAATATGGAAAGCGCAAATTTTTGCCATGTTATTAGCAGACCATATACTACTAACACAAACACAACCACAGCGGATGCGGCATGAAATTTTGCTCGCTGCCAAAGAGGGCCTCTGCAAGCCAAATCAGGGCTCGGTTTATATGCGGGCTATACGTAAACAAGTGTCCGAATATGGCACCATTTGCAAATAACATCACCCGACCCGTAACATGCAAAATAAACAACTGAGCTTGTGCGCAAGTTTCAAGTCGAATTAGCTTGTTTCGTTCCGGGAAGTTAGCGTGATTTCTTTAACAGACGGACGGACAATGCTACTGAATCAGAATTTATCACGCAGCGACCCGAATAATATATACTTTATGGGGTCTGAGAAGCAATATTTCGAGCATGGTGCTTACCAAAGGAATGAAGCCAAAAGTTAATATAAGGCCCCATCCTATGCGTGGAGGGTATAGAAAAGGCCTATTAAAGAGAGTCATATAAATGTCAGATTCGACAAAAATTATTTCTAGTAGAAATAAAATGTTCGCAAATAATTTATGGTAAAGACATAAAATTTTTACTACACAATTTTCTATAGGGAAATGAAAAACTTTTGAACAAAATTTTCCTATAGAAATAAAAATTTTGACAAGAAATTTTCTTATAGAAATAAAATTTTGACAAACAATTATCTATAGACAATAAAATTTTTGATAAACATTTTGTATAGAAATAGAAATTTTGAAACTAAAATTTTTCTATAGAAACTAAAAATTTTGACAAAAATTTTCTAGCGAGAAAACAAAAGAAAACAAAACTTTCGGGAGTATAGATGGAAGAGTGTTATAGAAATAGGGAGAGATTTTGAGATTATGTTTGGGCGATATGGACAAAAATATTTTGTGGGAGCGCGAGTGGGTGGATATAGGTGAGTAAAGCTGAGGGGACTAGTAGACGCAGATATGGACCAATTTTTGGCATAGCTGTTAGCGGGGCAGATCGTAAGACCAAAAAATTTCAAACGAATCGCATGAATTTTGCTACTCCAAGAGGGAGTAGGCATCCCCTTACAAAAAACGGAGTCACTACTTGTTTTTTAAAGTAGGGTTGTTTGTTTGAAAAAAAACAAAATGCATTTAAGAAGCAATCATCACAAATTAATTTCAGATGCTAATGCAGCGAGTTGTGGTTTTTGGTTCACTACGGGGAATGGCATCTGGTAATCACTATAACGATTTTACAATGCGATAACAAAAACATTTTGTTCACATTGTATCAATCGTACTATGGCGTTTGGTCTCCGCCACGAATAATTCCATTAATTTTTAATAAAATCGAGTGGCCAATAATTTTTGGAGCTTGTAAATAGTATAATTAAATAAAACAGAATAATAAATTTTATAATATTTTGTGGCTTTTGTTCCCAATTATACCGAGCAATGTGGTCTTAAATAACACTGAACGTCAGACTATTCTGTTTAAATTTTAATCCCACTTCCTAAAAAGATTCTGACTTCCAATTACGGTTATATGTTTTTTAAAATTGACCGTGCAATTTTTTTAATAACGCGAGTCGAAGCTAAAAACAACGGACTTCAATTAAATGTCAATATTGTTTTGAACAACCAATCCAACCAATTATTGTAAATTGGAAACATAAAATTTCGTAAATAATTAGAAGGTAACAATCGCTTTTTTACAAGAAACCAAGTATCATAATCCGATATGATTTCGGCTCAGAAATATTTATCAATATCAAAAGAGTATGCCAGCAATATTGAACAATATAGTCTTCATACTCCTCATGGTTAATTCTAGCTTTTGTGGTATTTTTTAAAGATCTTTTTGTACTGCTTGAGGCAGCTTGTTACATCCCATTGCTTTTTATGCGGCATATAAGGTGGTGTTGAAGAGAAGAAATCCCATTGTAACTCTATCCTCCTGTACCACCGTAAAGTGCATATATTATGTCAACTAAACAATAAGGTGTTGGCCAAAAAAAAAAGGTTACCAAATTAAGTTTACGAGTACTACCACTACTGAACTACTGAAGAATTGATTTTTACGAATTGTTATGGCCTTATGTTACAGTTAACGAAAAAAAAAATGGTGAAAGCGGTTTTTAATAAATTTTGGTGAGGGTATGTGTCAGTATTTACGTTTATTTCCATTGAAATAATCGGTAAGCAGCTCGTGTTAATTGCTTAAACGCATGAAAAAATAAAATGATTAATAAGTCAAATAGTTTAGCTTGTTGTAATTGAAACAATACGCAAGATTTCGAAAAATAGCGATAAACAGTTGTCATTAGATTATTCTTACCAAAACAATACAGCAAAAAAAATTAATTCTTTCCTCCAAAACGAAATTTTTAGAACAAACAAAAGCTTCGTTTCTCATTCTTGCTTTCCGCTGTGTAAGGAATGTATTGGAAGAAAAGTATATATCTTTTTGTGATAAACGTTTATTCTTTTCCAGCGAATGTAAAAAACAATTTTCATAAAGACTAACTCAAAAAAAAATTTTTTTCTGGGCTATATTGCATTTTCCGCCCCCCAACAGTCTTTCTCACATTCCACGAAGATTTTTAGTTCTTAGCACCTTTTTCTGTAATACAAATGAGCAATGTAGAAAAATTTATACGATTTTTTATAATTTTTAAAAAATTTGTTTTACCCTTTCGGCCTGGACGGAAGAATCGAACCGCCGGACCATGGCACTTTGTAAGGCCAACCATGGGTCGAAGAGCTATAAGGAAGTGAGAGTATCCATATAAGTTATATTTTAATATAGCATAGCTTGCGGCGGCCCACCGAACGCGAGATAAAAACAAAAGTATTATGTGTGAGACAGAAACAAACAGAGTGTGGAGTGTGCGAGCGTTGAGCAGTGGTTGCTACGTCTGACTCTCATGCCAAGGGTCGTGGTTCGATACGCTGCGATCGACCGAAAAAGGTTTTTTTTTTTTTTTTTTTTTTTTTTTTTTTGGGTTGTGGTGTGGTTTACAGGTAGCATTCTACAGGTATGTTTCGGAAGATTCCCGAAAAAAATGTTCACATTACATTGTACTATAGTTGAAACATTTTTGAAAACTGTAAAAATGTGTTTTACTAAAAGACCAAAAGTAAGGAAAAGAACAGTGTTTGATATAAACGAAATGGACTCTGTTGTTGTTTCCAAAAATAACTTGTTTTACGTTGAGAAAATAAAAAACTCTTGTAACAAAGCTTAAATTTTTTTTGGGTGATAAGAAGTTTAAATTTTCGAAGGCAAAATTCAAAAACTCTAAGACAAAAGAAAAACGATTTTGCGGGTACACCACCCGTAGCAGATCCGTTGTCCAAACGTTTTTTTTTCTTGTGCTGAAGGAATTTGAGTGAAAAGCTCAAGTTGCAAGTCTTGTACTCCAATGTGGAAATGTTTTCAATGATTTACCGTAGATTTAATACAAGTATAGAGAAATATTTTCGTTATAGGAATTTTGTCAAAAATTTTAACTGTCTGACAGAAAAAATTTGTTTATAAGTTTTATTTTCTTAAGAAAAATTTTTGATTAAAATTTTTGTTTCGTGTTAGAATAAATTTTTGTCAAAATTTTATTTGCTAGTAGAAAAATTTTGTCAAAATTTTATTTGTAAAGAAAAATTTTGAAAAATTTTATTTCTATAGAAAATTTTGTAAAATTTTTTTTTTCTAATAGAAAATTTTTGGTCAAAATTTTATTTCTGATAGAAAATTTGACCAAATAAAGTTGTATTTCCATATGAAAATTTTGTCAAAAATTTGATATTTCCATAAATTTTGTCTAAATTCGTTATTTCTAGTAGACAATTTTGTTAAAATTTTATTTCGTATAAGAGAATAATTTGTGTAAAAAAATTTACTTGCTATGGAAAGAAATTATTGACAAAAATTGTATTTCTAATAGAAAATTTTGTCACAGAAATTGTTATTTCTATAGAAAATTTTGTCAAAATTTGTATTTCTATATGAGAAATTTTGTCAAAATTTGTATTTCTATAGAAAACTTTTGTCCAACAAGTATTATTCTTATAAAGAAAATTTTGATCAAAAAACTTTTATTTCTATAGGAAAATTTTGCGCTCAAAAATTTTATTTCTTTAGAAAAATTTTGTAAATTTTATTTCTATAGAAAATTTTGGACAAAAAGATTTTATTTCTATACGAAAAATTTGTTCAAAATTTTATTTCTATAGAAAATATTGTCAAAAATTTTTAGTGTCCTTTAGGAAATTTGTCAAAATTGTAATTTCTATAGAAAATGTCAAAATTGTAGTTTCTTCGTAGAAAATGTTTGCCGAAAAATTTATCTCTATAAGAAAATTGTTGGCAAAATTATTATTTTTGATAAGAAAATGGTTTTCAAAATTGTATTCTTATAAATTTTTTATATTCGTATAGAAAATGTTGTCAAAAAATTTTCATTTCTATAGAAAATTTTGTCCAACATTTTAATTTCTAATAGGAAAATTTTGGTCAAGAAAGTTTTATTTCTGATAGAAAAATTTTGTCAAAATTTGTAATTTCATATAGTAAAAATTTTGTCAAATTTTATTTCTATGAGAAAAATTTTGTCAAATTTTATTGTCTAATAGAAAATTTGTTCAAAATTTTATTTTCTATAGAAAATTTGTCAAAATTCTTATTTTTATAGAAAATATTGTCAAATTTTTTTTTCTCCTTAATACAAAATTTTGATCAAAAAAATTTAATTGTGTAGAATAATTGTTGGTCAAAATTGTATGTTGCTGAAATAGAAAAATTTAATTAAATTTTATATTCTATAGAAAAATTTGTCAATTTTTTTTATAGAAAATCTTTGCCAAGTTTTTTTTTTCTAGACTAAAAATTTTGTCAAAATTTTAAGTTGTATAGAAAATTTTGTCCAAATTTTATTTCTGCTAGGAAATTTTGGCAAAAGTTATTTCTATCAATGATTTGTTTTTATTTACTATATAAAATTTTATTTTCTGTAGAAAATTTTATTTCTGTAGAAAAGTTATTCCTTATAGAAAATTTTGTCAAAATTGTATTTCTTATATAAAATTTTGTAAAACTTTTTTTCTATAGAAAATTATTCTCCAAATATTTATTTCTATCGAAAATTCTAAAACTGCAAAATTTTATTTCTATATAAAATGTTTTGTCAAATTTTATTTCTTTAGAAAATTTTGTCAAATATTTTTATTTCTGTAGAAAAATGTTTGTCAATCATGTTTATTTCTAATAGAAAATTTTGTCAAAAAGTTGTACTTTCTATAGAAAAAAGATTTTATTTTGTATAGAAAAATTGCGTTACCAAATTGTATTTCATAGAGAAAAAATCGGGGATGAAATTTTTTCTGTAAAAATTTCTTTACGCAGAATTTTCTGTCAAAATTTAATTTGCTATAGAAAAGATGTTGTCAAAATTTTATGTCTATGTCTAAGAAAAATATTTGTCAAAATTTTTTTTTCTACAGTAAATTTGTTTGCTCAAAAATTCTTAAATTAGTATAGATAAGCTTCTTGTCAAATTTTACACTGTTCTATAGCAAAATTGTTGTCAAAAATTTATTTCTATAAAATGTTTTGTCAAATTCTTTATTTCTATACGGAAAGTTTTCTTGTCAAAAATTTATTTCAAATAAGGAAAATTTTTGTCAAAATTTTATTTCTGTAGCAAATTTTGTCAACATTTTTATTGTAATAGAAAGTTTTGTAGTTTTTCTTTCTAATAGAAAATGTTTGTCAATATATTTTATTTCTATAAGAAAATTGTCAATTTAATTGAATAGAAAATTTTGTCTAAATTAACATTCTATAAAAGAAATTTGTGCCAAATTTTATTTCTATTAGAATAAATTTGTCAAAATTTTATTCTATAGAAAAGTTCTTGTCCAAATTTTATTTCTAATGGAAAAATTTTGTCAAAAGTTTTATTATTCTATAGAAAATTTTGTCACAAAATCTTAATTTCTATAGAAATTTTGTCCAGAATTTGTATTTCTACTAAATTAAATGTTGTCAAAAAATTGTAGTTCTTGTACTCAAATAGTTGTTCAGAATATTTATCTCTGATAGAAACTAAGTATTTATTTTGCTAGAAATATTCTTCATAGAGAAATTGTGTCAAATTTTATTTATAGAAAACTTTGTCAAAATTTTATTTCTATAGAACTGCAAATCTAGAAAATGTTGTTCAAAAATTTTATTTCTATAGAGGAAATTCTGTCAAAAATTTATTCTATAGGTCAGCAATTTGGTCAAAAGTTTTAATTTCTATAGAAATTTGTCAAAATTTTAGTTTCTAGTAAGAGATAAGGGAAGTTTGTGAAAGTACTCTCTTGTAAGAGGAATTATTTTGAAAAATCTACCAAAAATATCAAGAACATATATACCATCTACCAAACAGTAAAAAATCTACCATTTTTGATACGAATTGTACGCAACTGTTGCAACCGTGGGTGTATGCCACCCTTATACGTAAAAATACGAGTTTTCGGGAATACTAACAGTAATATACATAAAGGACGACCATTTGGACCTATTACAGAATATAAAAAAATTATAAATTAAAAAAGAAAATAAAGGCAAACCTATATAAAACGATATAATAAAAATTGGACAACTAAAAAGATAATCTAACACAATCTAATGTGAATATATCAAACTACTTTTAGACGCTTGAAAACCTGATTAATCGAAATTTAAAAGTTACAAAATTTTAAATTTTATATCGACATCAACTCATCAAGTACCAACTAATTGTTATTGCGTTTGTCGGTAATAGTTCCTACTATCGACGAAGATCGATTATGCCTGAAAAGGATTTTGTCGTCAATGTTGTTCATTTTTGTGATGGAAAGAGTTCTTTGACAATTAAAAAAAGGACTGAAGATAGAAATAAGAGATTAGATAAAGATTTGGAGGGAACTCGACTCCAAATGAATTAATAACCGGGGTTGGGGTACACAAATGAAGAAGTTTGCCCAATGACAAGAAAAGTCTTTGTACATCAAGCTGATAGTCAAGGCGCGAAAGACGATAAAATAGGAATAAAAAAAACTAAACCATAACACCACCCAAGTCGCAGTTATTTAATATTGGCATTAGGTGTTCAAAATTCTTTGTTTAATAATATATTTTAAGTTTCTTCCCAAACTCTTTAAAAACACCTTTAATTAAACAATTGCAAATAATCGACAAAAAATCATTTGGACAAACAGAGTATGCAATAAGGTACAGATAGGCCTTATATGGTAATCAATAGGTGGATATTTATACGGTATAATATTATATAATTTAGTTAGGCCTAATTCTTTGTAGTCATCGTTCTATAAGAGTATAATAAAGGTAGTAGAAGGCTTCTGGACTTGTTCTT